>QOCX01000604.1:92957-114743 GCA_005959815.1 Sarcophaga bullata | reverse complement strand
ATGTATACATACATATGTACATACATGTATTGATTAGACTTGTTCACTATTGAGGCATAAAAATTTTATTTAATCTCTGAGTTAATTTGATAGACTTTTATGAATAAATAACAGTTATTTATAGACTTCTTTTTGGGTCATACTCATACTCAGACTCATACTCATACTCATACTCATACTCATACTCAGACTCATACTCATACTCATACTCATACTCATACTCATACTCACACTCACACTCATACTCATACTCATACTCATACTCATACTTATACTCATACTCATTCGAATCGATTATATCGTTTCTTACAACTTTTCCGTTCTGTTTCTGCATAAAATTTTTAATTTTAGAATACCAAATTGGGTCTTCTGACCCAAAGATCTGGAGGTCATTGACATAAAGATATCATTGGAAATTGCATTGCGGATGGGCCAACTGCAGGACAGATGGACACGTATGGATAAGACGACAATAGATTCCGATTACTGATCACACAATAGTGATTATATGGGGCCAATGTCCTTTTGGTAGTCATGCTGAAAGATTTGGCATTCCCTCAAAAGACTTCTGCAAAAGCATAAGCCGTGGGTTTGAAAAGGATGCTGTCTTTTACCTCGTGGAGGTTTTTCACCCCTCACTTTTAGATATCCTTGACCGAGCTCTCAAATATATAAAGATTGCTACGATAGCTAGATTTATTTTCAACTCGGTTTGATTTTCTTTAGGGTATAATTGCTTCTCGGGTTGAATATCGATTGCAGAGTGACAATATATCTAAATGCTGGCCTAAATTGGATGTGTGCTTTAAAGGAGGCTCAGTCACATCATCTAATTAACCTATTATAGTATTTTGGAGCCTAAAGTAACTCACTTTACAAGATAGGTTTTTTTTTTGCATTGGCTTCGTGTGCCTCAAATCAAAATTAGCTGCTTTTGGGTTTAAAGTTACCATTGTGGATGATTTTTGTTGAATTTTCTTACATTTTCCTAACTGGCAAATCTTGCTTTACTATAATTAAAGTGGAACCATTGCAAGTCAATATCGCTTGCTGCAATTAGTGTTGTCAGATATTTCAATTTATGAAATATTGCCGGAAAATAGTCTTACGTACATACATACATACATAATTGGCCACTACAACCCTTCAGTCAGGATTACGGTCTAGCTTCTCACATTATTCATATTGTGTGTGTTAATTTTTTTATACATGAGCGGAGGAACCTACAGCTTAAAGTCGACTGTGAACGACAGATTTTTGAGAAACTTTTCATGGCAATTTTAGTTACACTCAGAGTTTTTGCCAGAATCTATTGAGAGTTTCATATTTCGTTTTTGATGTCTGACCGGGGACTTGAACTGTCTTTGCATCTAATAAGCCAACATACTACCTACTTGACTACGGCGACCAAACTTAGCTTCTGGCAGATAAATACTGCGTTCATATTGAAAATCGCCCCTAAAGCTGATTTCTTCAATCTTTCTTTATCTTGCTTTAAGCCGGCTTACAGATATTCGACAGCAATTTCTCCAGTTGATGTTGCCAGATATTCCAATTGGTGAACGATCATCATACCTCATGGTAATCAAGTGAGTTTAAGGGCCATGTCTACAGGCTTTCAGGCTTGATTTTGGGTTGCTTATTCATTCGTGTGTTTCAAGAAGATGACAGAAAGCTACTTTGAGAATATTCCACATTGGGATTGACAATGTAGTTCGATGGCAATGTAGGATACGGACAAGATTGCACAGCAAAATCACACCAAGCACCCCTGAGAAAAGTATTTTTCTTGGTCATAAGGTCAATAGCTTCTGTAGAAATTTTTAAGATGAGGAAAAGAAGGAAACTATTCTTCTTTTAATAAATGTGAACCATCTTAATACCATAATTTCAGTTCACATGCTCTAAATAATACAACAACAACAAAATGTTGTATTATCCAGCCTATGGGCTAACACTAGTTGCAGTTTAATTAACATTTTTCAGAATACTTAACATGAAATTTTTCCAAATGGTTTAAAATTTCATCATCATCATCCATATCATCATCATCATCATCATCATCATCATCATTATTTTTACAAATTCGAATTTCCTTTAAAAACCAATTTTTCTGTATTATTTAACAAGGATTCACTGGCTGAATTCTCTTCTGGATGAGGTGCTCTTAGAATAATATTTCTTATTTTAATTTCTATGTATTTTTTTTTGCATTTTTTGAGTGGTATTGGTTTTACCTGTTATTTATTAGCAACCAGTCAAATACAACACTAGAATAACAAATTTTAATAATTAATTTATATTTATTATCCAATTATATTATTACGATTGAATCTTGATTTGTAATAACTTTGAAGATAAATTAGTGACAATAAACATAGTGTCTGTTTTCTTGCTGTAAGTGATGGTTTTTTGGATTCATTATTAAGCATAGTATAAAATGATATCAATTTATTGAGGCTTGTACAAGGAGTAATATGCAGATTCAAGTGTATGTTTAGCGTATTTTGATATAGAATGTATCTTAAGGAATACATTCATTGTTTCCTTCACGTTTATCAATTTGTATCGGTGACATTTAAATGATGGAAAATGAGAAATGCTGAGATTTTTCTTTTTATGATAGGTTTGATTGGAGGGTTAATTAGGGATATGTACGTATGGATTGTGTGTAAAAGATATTATCAAAATCATATTTGTAATATGATATGTTTATTAGGCAGTTATATGATAGCAAGCAACAAATTACTCAGAGTTATTTTTTTGTTATGTATAAATATATAAGGGTACTGCGAGTGTAGGGCAGGAGCATCTAAGTGTGTGGAGATAGATTATATCAATAAGAAGATGACATAAGTGAGTTTAACACATGACGGGTAAGGGTATGCTTTCACAATTCGTCATGTGTAGTGTTAGAGATAGAGTATAGCGCCAATAAGAAGTAATGTCGAGTTATGATGAACTCCTATAACGGTACCGTTCCAACATATTAAGAAGGGTATTGTATGAGCGTGTAAGATAGTTATGTTAGGTTTGACGTCTTGTTAACGTGTGGGTTGGATAGTCGAGATAAGAGTTGTTATCCGATGGTCTGCTATTTCCGGTGAACTATATATTTGCTGATAAATCGGAAAAAAAATCGTTAAATAGCTTAAGTCTAAAAGCGCACCAAACTCTTTTCTCTTCTCATAATCGAGCTATTGGTCGACAAATTATGGTCTACTCATTAGTTCGTACTAATTGAATAAATAGACATCGCGTAATCAGAGGGCTTATAATGAAATTTTGTGAGAAAGTAGATATCGTGTTGCGCAATAGATGAGACCTATATAATCTTTACTAATTGTAAATTGAACAACATAGATTTCTCCACCAAGAGTATTTATGTTTGTCATATAAAATGTTTGTAGAAATAAAACTGCTCCTCGCCAAAGATTGACTCTTACTTCTGTAATAGCACAGATAGCACGTAACTGATATATAACTCTTTATATAGATGAACTATCGGAAATTATGCCTACAATGATATGTTAGTGAATGTTCTTTCAAGCCATAGATTCCTTATCAAAGTAGGGTATTTTCTAAATTGGCAAATCCAGTCTTGCTCTTTTAACTGTTAGAGTCTAGTGTTAAGCTATGATAATGGTACGTTGTTGGTTAATTAGAGATATAGCATCGGCTACGCATTCTCACATTTCTGGTATCAAGTATCAAGTATGATTATGAATTAATTTAGATCGACTATTATTATTCGCAAACGTGTTGTTGTTTTAGCTGTAGTGGTGTTTGAATTAACTTAGGGTTATATTCATTAGTGTATTTAGTGTGCTAAATGATGTGAAGTGTTTCAAATAGTAAATGATTCTGATGACCGGTCTGTACTGTATAAGTGTAGTATAACACCATAAGTGTAAAAATCAATAGTCATAAAAATGTGTAGTTAGAGAAATGTTAATTGGGCACTCGGGTCAATCAATGATTACTGAAGAAGGGCTCATTTAAATATGTCGATTAATGTATGAAAGTGAACACTATACAGAGATAAAATTTTAGTTATTTCCTCTTCACTATACACTCACAAAAAAAAAAATAAAATTTGATTTATAATTTTAAGTGAACGATATAGAATGTAGTCAACTGGTATAAAAGGTTTTGCCCTTTGACCTTAGACTTTACAGTGCAAGCTTTGAATTCATGGAGATATCTTTGGTGAGCTGGAACCTTAAGTTCTTCACAATATTAAGAAATCCTAAATCCTTAATGAGAATAAAAAATTCTAGCACAGAGAACATCATGCTACACGTTGTTATTATTCTGTTTCCAAAGAAGGAACGACACAGGAAGTAAAGGCAGGCTTAAGCTGAGACTGAACATGGTTAAATCGGTCTACCCCGGAATTGGGAAAAAAAAAAAAAATTTTGCACTCAGTATAGAACAGCTCCCTAATATCTCTAAAATTCCCTCTTGTGCATGGACATGGAACGTTTGCCTTAACGTTTCAATTACGCAGAAACTGTTGTCGCTCAATCAGTAAGTATCTTAGGGGCGGCATAATTGGCAGCGCACTTCCCTGCAATAGTCATAAAAGTCGTAAGTTACTGATACTACTACCAGTACTTGCTTCCATTCGATTTAATGTTATGAATTCTCATAGTTGAGAATATAGGCCAATAGTACCGCGGGGTACAAAAACATCAAAAGTACAACTTTCTGGCCTTTTAGGCAGCTCATAAACTGTTTTGTCGTGCGCAACAACAAATATTGAAAGTTACTGGTTGTGAAGGTATCTATTATAGCCTTGCCACTGAACTACATGCATACATAATCATTACAATGCTTCAGTCAGGTTTGCGATCTATCTTCTCATACCACTTATGTTGTGTGTGTTAGTTTTCATACATGAATGGCGCCACCTACAGTTTAAAGTCGATTCCAAACGCAAGATTTGTGAGAAACTTTTCATAGCAATTTTATTTGCTCTCAGAAAACTGCTAAGAGAGAAAAGCTGGCCAAAGAAATATTTGTTCATGAGAAGACTGACCTGGAACCGAGACCTTATGTCGCGGTTTCATAGGATATTTCATAGGAAATATTTCTCCCGCAAAAAGCGTTTTCTATTTGTTAGTCTATTCATATCAGGAGTGTAATTTTAACATGAAAAGAAATAGGAAAGAAAGGAAGGCCTTTGTTGAGGCCTTACGTTCTTTACAGCATCGTGGGGAACATGTTGGTGTAGATATTGCATATCATAATGTAAATCGTTGATTTTAAGACTGCTATTATCAGGTAGTTAAGTCTAATAGGTAGTTGAACATAATAGGTTGTCAGAAAATTTAATGTCGATACTAGATATCCCACATACCAACTCAGTCCTCTGCCACCGCTGGTATGGAACGCCGCAGAGACTTTTCTCCGCCCGACAATGGTACAGCCCCCTTGTGGGAAGCAACGTGGTGGTTGTAATTTATACTTAAATTGCTGGGAGAGCGCAAGCTCAGTGTGGCATTGCACTCTTAACTACTTTCACAAAGGAGAGTAGATAGTCCCCGACCCCGAACCAAGAAGTGGGCAGTCATGGCTGTAAGAATGGCTTCGAATTGGTACTCACGTATGATGATACAATCTATGGTAGTCTTACCATAAGTCTTACCATTATCGTGTGTGAGGGCTTTGTTAGACACGTTCTTTTCACACGTGCCTAGAGCAGCATGGAGTATGCTGTCATGGCGATATCGGTCTAATATCTCCTCATAGTCTTTAAAACATAGTCTTGCCCGTATACCGAGACAAAAACTTAACAATTATCGCCCAGATTAGATTTCAAATTTGTTTTTCTCAGTGTAGCTTCGTATGCTTTTTCAAAACTTCAGTTCGATTGCAAATACAAATACAATGGAATACAATGCAATACAAATACAATAATAAAATATATTGAAATTGCGTTTTTAACCAAATAACAGTGGCCGGGATAGGAGCGTGTAAATGCTTTTGTTTTATAATAGCGTTATTGCATGTCATGTAGCTGTCTGTCTGTCTGTCTGTATGTCTATCAATAAAATAATATTACACGTATGAACAATTTTGGCATATTGTTGTACAAAAAACAAATACTTGCATGCTCTGGTCTATTCACAACTACATACAATGTATATATGTAGACGGCATATTCAAAGAGTTTGTAATGCCACCTGTTGTTTACAATTTTCTTTTATTTTTTTCATGGATATGTATGTGTGTGTGTCGGTATTTGATTGTGTAAAAATTTGTGTATTTTATTTCACTATTTATACATACAAAAACTCATACATATTCATAGCACAACTGCATATATATATACACACACCCAATACAACCATTTATTAGCTGTTAGTGCAACTGCCATTGCAACAAAAACGAAAACCGAAAGAAACAACATCAACAATAACAATAAAATGATCGACTAGGAGGATTTGTTTAATTGGAAACAGCTGCTGTAGTTTTAATTGAATTTATTTTTCAATATTAAATTTTATTACACACACACACACACACGCACACACATACACACAACAAAGACATAAAAAAGGGACATCACACCATCACCATCAGATAAAACGCCTATATACACTGGCACACACATAATGAATTTCATTCAATTAACGAACGAACAGTTATTTTCTTCATTCCTTTTGTCTTTCATTTCATTTTTATGTATTCCGTTGGCGTTTATTTCGGCGTTTATAAAAAAACTAAAAAACCTTGTGTGAATAAAAATGCCAAATGAAATGCAAAATGCCCGCGTATAGGAAGATAAAATGAAATGAAATGTCATGCAATGTCATAAAACTAAAAATTGTTACAATTAGCCTGGTCAGGTCATACTATACAGTATCAGTTAAAAACAAAATCAATTAATTTTTATTAACAATTAATGAAGAAGACATTAATTGGTAGCAATTTTTTTTAGGCTACGGCAAATTAATTGCCTTCAATCAACGACACCTTTGTGTAATTGAAAAAAGCTTTCAGCAAAGTTTTTGGTAAAGATTTATAAAAAAATTGCCCTTCACAGTAATAGGCTAAGCGATTTCGTATGCGAGGTTTCGATAAGTAAGAAAACTAAGATCGACTCAATGGCAGACAGGGGAAGCCGCTTTAACTCTTCTACGCAAAGCAAGTATTGGCAAAGAGATAACTGAAGACTACACAGGAATACCATGAGATTTAAATGAGCGCTTGGAAGTTCTTGACTCTGTTGTAACGTATCGAGTCAGATCTGCGGCTTAAGATTGAATTACTGAAGCAGTTAGTTGGAGACAGAAGATATAGGTTCCCAAATTGCTATTCACATACGTAATACAATTGGTCAGGATTACGACCTAGCTTCTCACACCACTTATGTTGAGTGCATTAATATTATACATAAGAAGCGAGAGCTAGAGTTTAAAGTTAACTTTGAACGACAGATTTATTGATAAATTTTGCATGGCACTTTACTTACTCTCAGAGTTTTTGCCGGTAATCTGTTGAGAACAAGTCACCGAACAAATATTTTTTCATACGTCGTTTGAACCATGGCCTCACGTCTACGTTCTATCTACTAGACTACGGCGATAGTCTACTAGACTACGGCGATTCAATAGCATATGAACACCACAAATTTTCAACAGCACAGCACTGGCAATGTAAACACTTTTCTGCTATCTGTGCAGTATTTACTACGGAAGGCAGCAAATCTCAATAGACAGACAAAGACAAAGGCAATATAAAACTGAATAAGTATACGGCTCGTTAGGAACAGTGCGCTAGAAAGACTTTCGAATAAAATTTGTTATTAAAGTCTGCGTACGTCGCGGAATGTGACGATAAGGAACTTAAAGTTACTCTAACTACGTATCAATCGATGGCTGAGGAGTATAATTGAAATATTTTGGCTAAATAGCAACATCAACCAGGGTTATTAAGGGTTATTGCTGCAAGCACTTAGTTTTCACACCGAAATTTTATGGCTAAAATAAAGCAGGTTATATAATATGATGACCTCCAGATGATTCATTAAGAAACCACAGTAAATTAATTCCTTGAAATGCCATACAAAATATGCCACTTGGAAAGTGATAAATGGTGGCAATTACTTAATCATTCACACTGGCGAACCGTCCTAGTACTAAAGGTTGAAGCGAAAATGCTATTGATTTGCTAAACCACATAAAGAAGATCATCACTCCTTGCTGCATAAACACCGTAATATCATTTCACCAAATATTGGTCGTCATAGTATAGTAGGTAGTATGTTGGCTGGCTTATTAGACATGAGGATACGATTCAAACGTCAGGTCAGGCATTTCCAACAAAACGAAATACAAAAAAAAAAAAAAAAAATATAACTGCGGTTACATTTTAGTGTTCGTTATATGGCAAAAACTCTGAGAGTAAATAAAATCATCGTTCGGAGGCGTTCCAGCCCAGCCGCCCGTGGCTAAAATTAACGCACACAACATGGGTAGTTTCAGAAACTAAGTTGTAATTCTGACTGATTAAGTATGTTAAGTCTGTTGCTTGCTATGATTATTCCTTATGGAAGTATGTGGTAGGGGCCGAAGTCTAGTAGATAATGTGTTGGCTTGTTAGACGTAAGGCTATGGTTTACACCCCGGGTCAGACATCTAAACGAAATATTAAAAAATATTACTTCGGCGACTTGCTCTCAGCAGATTTATGACAGAAACTCTGAGAGTAAATAAAAAGAGTTTTTCAAAAATCTGTCGTTCGAAATCGGCTTGAAACTGCGCGCCCAGCCACTTCTGTGTAAACTTAATACACAAAACATGAGTGGTGTTAAAAGCTATGTCGTAATCCTGACAGATAAAGTAAGTTAAGTAGGTCCATTGGCAGCCAAGATTATTCTTTAGGGGAATACGTGAAGTCTCTCCATATTTACATGATACTAGGCAACCAATCGCTCATGTTAATTTTCAAAACCCAAATAGCTCTACAGAAGTCATTGTGAAACAAGCCTTCGTTTACATACAATTCAGAAGAAAATCTTACATTTTAGTGTTCGTTATAAACAACAGTAAATACGAGTTCCTCAGCAACCTTCACACTGAGTACCATTTCAGTCATACAGTATTTGGAGCGCTTTTTTGATTCAACTTACTCGGACACTAGAAGCAGTCCATTGGTTTCCACATAGAAGGTTAGTCGTTGAGCTAATACCTTTGATCCTCTTTCAACTAACAACTGAATTTAAAAATTTTTAAATCTCTCTTATGCACATAACTCTACCAACAATACTGCTACTAGCTACAACTGCAGCTACAGCTTTTCTAAATAAAAGAGAATTTTTTCTCTAAAATTTAATTCTTGTTTATAAAACTTAAATTTTTTTTTATTTGATAACATAAAATGACCCTCACAGAAAACCTTATCCTCTCTAATATTATTTCATTCTCTGTTTAACAGCTTTCGTTCAACACTTTCATTGTAATTGCCATTCATCTTGGCATGACAATAAATAAACATGGAAAGGAGTAAATGCATGAAGGAGAATATAAACGAAGATGTGTATGCGAATAAAGAAATCATTTGCCTTTGAAAATGAAAGCCAAGCAAAAAAACTGCATATTCTTTGCATATGAGCATAACAATTGGTTTCCCATTTCTGTCCTTTTGAGGAGACAAAGAACGGAAGAAGCAAACATTAAAAAAGCTTCTGTTTTCTTGTCTCAAAATAATCTTTGAATAATTTTTTTTCCATTTGGTTTTTCCTTTTCTGTTGTTCTTAAACATCTTTATTGTGCTTTTACATGTGTCTCCTCTTAACCCCGTAGCAGCAGCAGTGGGCCAGAAGTTAATTGGTTTAGTAACACTGTGTTACAAAGTGTTTCCTACAAGCATATGCACTTGAACACTGTTTTTATATGACAAGGTGGTGAAATTGCAAGGCATTAGTTATTAAGGCCTCTTGGTAGTTTCCCTTGAGGAATATGGGGATTTTTCCTTATTTTCCAAATTGTTTTTAGCATTTTTTCAGTTCCCTTCATGAAGTTATTTGTAGAGATGGCAACTCAACCTTTTATTGCCTAATAACAACGCATTCTATGTTAATGTATTGTGACTTTGAATTCGGAGTTGCGTGAGGAAACTTTTACTCATTGAGTCCTACTTTTTTCAACGGGTGGCATTGTCTCACGTTCTTGGCAGTTCACCCTCTCTAAGAGGCTTCTTTAATAGTTTATTTAGAGGAGATTAAGAGGCTTCCTTGATAATTTTTTGGAGGAGATTAAGAGGCTTCCTTGATAGATTATTGGGAGGAGATTAAGAGGCTTCCTTAATAGTTTATTTGAAAGGGATTAAGAGGCTTCTTTAATAGTTTATTTGGAGGAGATTAAGAGGCTCCCTTGATAATTTATTTGGAGGAGATTAAGAGGCTTCCTTCATAGTTTATTTGAAGCAGATTAAGAGGATTTCCTTAATAGTTTATTTGGAGGAGATTAAAAGGATTCCGTTTAATAGCTTAAATTTCATCTTTTTAAATTTTTTGTTCTTTCTCTGGATTTGAAGGCATGCAGACATGTATACAAGATCCATTATTAGAAGCCAAGGCCTTATCTAAGGCCTTATCATAGCCTTTCCCCCATGCGCTAAGAGAGAGAGAGAGAGAGAAAGTGTTTGCACTAGACACACATAAACTTAAACCCTTATTGCGAAATTTATGCTATTGTATGTAAATATATATGTATGTATTTGCATATACATATGTATGTGTGCATAAGTGCATATGTGTACATATGTGTTTATACAAGCAAATGAAACAGTTACACTGCAATGTTTTATATCGTTTATGCAATTGTAAACATTTCCGGTTCATGTTTGTTATTGACAACAATTTTTTTGTTGTTTTTGTTGTTTTTGTTGTTTTTTTGTTTCTACTCCATGTGGTTTGTTGCATTTAGAATGCATATGTGATTGTTTTGATGCATATTTTATAAATATTTTTACAGAGTCACTCGATATAAAGATAACAGAGAGCAGATCCTGTTTTCAAAATGGAAATTTGTCGTAAAAATAGTCTATGATAGTGTAATCATCATCATGAATTTATTTATTTACTTATTTAGTTTCAATCTCTGTGGGGCAATAGATCAAAATTATTTAAAAATTACAACAAAAAATATCAAATAAAAAATAGAAATAAATTGTTAAAGTTATTGTGTATGATGGGATGACCTACATTTATATCACAGCAGTTAAATGCAATTCTAATTGATTGATTTTAAACTTCTGCTAATCGATATCATACTTTAGAAAACCATTCGGTAGCACTATGCTTTCAATTTGTCATAAGCATAATGTTCTAGACTCCTCTAAGTAAAATAAGAAGAATGGAAAGCGTCAAAAGCAAAGAAATATTTTGTAGAACCGACCAAGCATGCGTTCCAAAACTATCATAATCATCATAATTGGTCCAGAATCATCAGTCCGTGGTTTCAATTCAAAGCAACTCAATTTTTCCGATCGAAGGTGAAGTGATGGGTCTGACCAATTCATATCATAGCATGTCAGATACTAGATGAGTCAGGCTGTGCCAGATGAGTCGCATTTTAATTTTATAGGGACTTGTTGTCAGTTTTAAAATTGTTTTTCATTTTTCACCACAATTTTGTTTGTCCGGCAAACGAATACTTAAATATGTTAATGGCCAATTGGTCTACTAATATTAAAGTATTGGTTAGAGGACAATTATCAGCGTTGATTGGCAATGAGTTCAAATTAGCTTCCATTATAGAGTTACAGAGTTACGTACTTAATATTTAGATGATGCAACGAAACGATTCTATTGGAAAACTAGTAGAAGAAAAAGTAACAGGAAAAACTCCGTTCAGAGCTTCATACTTTTCTATAGGAAAACTATTAGAAAAAGCAATGCCAAGTATACTTGGTGGTATGCTGAAATTGCAGGAAAACGCAAGGTTTTCGGGAAACCAATAGCATCATATGGATCTTCATACAATGGATTCAAAACTGTAATCAAGAAAGCAAAAATAATAATCCGGCGTGGATTTCTGTTGCCATGTAAAAATTCTGTTTGAACCAAATCGACTTCGAAAGATTATATCGACAGGTCCAATAATAATAACGTATATCCAGAAATCAGATGATATATCGGATATATAGAAATAAGAAATTTTTAGTTAAATTTTCAGTTAAAACCTCGATATTTTCATATTTCGAGGATGATAACAGCGGATTTGTAAATACGCATAGCTATGTCTTTGGCGATCTTCATGTCATCCTAATGCTTATCTCATTTTCTTCGAAGACGATAACATACAGCATTGTCTTTATCTTTAAAGGAGATAAGAAAATAGATAAAAATATTCAGTTTAGCTTCATTTCTTCTTAAGAGTCATTGAAAATACTCCCTAACGAAGTGTAAATCTGCTGCAACTGTGCAAAATTCATTAGTGATATTGAAAAATTATTTTGTAATAAAAATTATACGCCGACTTCATGCCTTGAACAAGAGGTAGGCTTTAGTAATAATATACCGATGCCGGTTATCCTTATAAAGAGTTATAATCCTGCCTTTGCTGTGGAACCCCAACTTTAAAACTCTGCTAAAATCCATTAGGGAAACAGTCTGCATTAATACTGCTTATGAAGATAACTAAGTATGAGAAATTACAAGCACAGTTCCAAAATTTACTTTATAAAACCTTACAAAATGCTTTAATATAACCATCTGAACGGTGTATGGAATGTGAACGAAATTCCATTCAACCAAGGCTAATTTTAATTTCATGCATAAGTGATGGGATCTAGAGTTTAAGGTCGACTCCGAGCGAAATGTTTGAAACGTAGCTCCATGTCTAATAAGCGAACATTCTACATAGTAGACTACGGCCATTTCTCAACAAAGACAAACTTGGTACTTAATTTCCTTAATTTATTATTCATAGTATTAAGGAAGCAGCTGAGACTCATTGCGATAACGCCAGATATACTGGAATTATATTAAAGATCGAATTAAGCTCGAATATGTACGGCCAATCTCAAATAACCAAATTCTCAATTGGTGTTTTAACGCTAAAAGGATTTAATGTGGCCAAATATGTGATACTGATCCCAAAAACGTACACTGGTTTTATGAATTTGAATCGAAATCGGTTTGAACGCCTGAATAAGAACAGATGCTCTTCGAACTATACGATCTAAAGCATTATTAACAATCATTAACTGGCTACCACCAGACATGTTGCCGTAACAAGTACGTGCGAACATGGCGATGCGACTAAGCATATGCATACGGTATTATAGCAAATTATTTGAACACATTCTTACATAAGATTGGTAAACCTCTGAAGGGGAGTATACAATTGATCAATCACAGAATTTACTTTTTCCCAAAAAATGATGGCAGAATTAACCTACTTGCATAGAGGTTGCAAGTTAAGCCAGGCACTTTATGAATAGTGCTTTACAAATGAAAATTCTGGTGGAGTTATTAGATTTTGAATTATTTTTTACATACATGCATAGATACATACATAATTGGTGATTAAAATCCTTTAGTCAGGATTACGACCTAGTTTCTCACATCACTTATGTTGAGTGCGTCAATTTCTGTACATGAATGGCGTGGCCTAAAGCCTACGCCAAAAAATATTTTTTTTAGAAACTTTCCACGGCAATTTTCTTTGCTCTTAGAGCTTTTGCCGAAGAAATATTTTTTTCAAATTTCGTTTTGTTCGAGCTGTCTGAACAGCGGTTTGAACCAAGGCCTCACGTTTAATAAGCCAAAACACGACCTACTAAACTATGGCGACTTCAATTCCTTTTTATCTTTTCAAAATTGTTCAAAATTGTATGAGAAGTTGCATTACCTATGTTTTTTTCAAAGTGTAACTCCTTATTGTAAAATAGTCATTGATTAACTAAGAGTTTTGTCTTCTTTTATTAAATTTTAAAGAAAGCATGGAGGAGATACATACTTGGCATATATATTTATGCATAACGAATTGAAATTTGCAAAAAAAAAAAAAAAAATTATAAAAATCCGAATATTTTATTTATGATGGCAACATTTATGGCTGAAATCGTTTCTAGGCCGCCATATATACTCATTGTGTACGCCTCAACGAATTCTATTTATACATACATTTTGATTAATTCTTTCGGAATATTTTCTTATTAAAAAAGAATATTTTTTGATTGTATTTGAATATTTCTTTATATTCTGTTCGATTATTTTATGGTTTTTTGGAGCATATGGAATATAAAACTGTTGAAAAAAAAAAAAAATTCCATGATTTTTGAACACCAAAATAAAAGATTTTTTTTTTTTTAAATTTATTTAAATTGTTTCGTTCGTTTTTCAAAATTATTGAATTACTTCAAAATTAAATTTGCAGGAAAATTTGTGTATTTTTTCAACATACTGAGCGTATTTGTTTTATGATTTTTTTTTTTGCAAGGATTTCTATTGGATTATATTTCCATAGGCGGATAAAGTAAATATTTTGAATTTTTTTTTGTTTTTTTTTTTCGCCGATAAACAATATATTTTTTACATTTATTTACTTGATTTTATTTATTTTATTTTTTTTTAAACCTTTTTTTTTTTTTTTGTTAATCCATTGAAAATCTCCATGCAAGCAATTCGAAAAATATTGATTTGAAATTGAATTAGGTTAGAAATTGTGAAACTGTTCATAAAACAAAAAAAAAAAAAAAAAGAGTTAAAAATGTAAATATTTTAAAATTTCACCTTTTTGCTCCGATTATCTACTATGTCCACACCTTAATATTAATTTAAAACTAAAATATAAAAAAATTAAAAATTTTGATTTTTAAACATAATTTTCAATGGCCAAAAAACAAAAAAAAAATTAAAAGAATAAAACAAATAAGAGAGTTTTTCTAATGATAAAAATAATTAAAAAAAAAAAAATTGCCTTTGAATTTTTGCTAAAAATATCTGTTTGGCTAAATGGAAGTGGAAAAAAATCTACAATTCAATTCAATTTTCATATTCCGCACGTTGGCGTTCACTCTCTCTCTCTCTGTCTCTGTATCTTTCCGCAGTCACATTAACAGTCGCCATCAGTTGACAAAAGCAAATTGTCACATTTTATTTTCGTATTATCAAAATGAGTAATGAAATGAAAGAGAAAATGTTCATCTGTCGATACATCTGTCCGTCTATGTAGCTGTTTGTGTTGTTCTGTATGTAACGGGTGATTTTTTAAAAAGCATAGGTTTTGAAAATTTTTGAAAAATAATTTTAATGTTGTTTGTTGTGTTTATTAGATGAGAACACATAGCTTATACCTCAACTTAGACATGTTGAACATAACGAAATATAAAGAAATAGTTCTTGGGCAACTTCCCTACAGCAGATATCTGGCAGAAACTATGAGAGTAAACAAAATATTGCCATACAAAGTTTTTTAAAAATCTGCCGTTCGGCAGGTCGACTTTGAACTGTAGGCCCGCCACACATATATAAAATTAACGCACACAAAATATGTGGTGTGGGAAGCTAGGTCGTAATCCTGAATCAAGGGTTGCAATGATCAATTGTGTATGTAATAATAATTATGTATGTATGTAAGTTTCTCAAAAATCTGTTGTTCGGAGTCGACTTTAAACTGCGCGCCCATACACTTCTGTATAAAAATTAACACCACACAACATAAGTGATTGGAGAAACTCGATTGTAATCCTTACTAAAACTAGAATTAGCTGAAGGTCCAAGGAATGTACCTTCATTTTTACGACACGAAAATAATGCAAATGCTTAACGAAATTTCATTATGGTTGGGAAATCATTCTCATTACGTTTGACATGCTAGAAACGAATTTACGTTCCTTTACATTCCGTGAACGTTTGAGTAATGCTAGCTTTAGAATTGCGCGGAATGTGCGTTCATGTTTACGATACGAAAATAATGCAAATGCTTACTAAAATTCTATTATGTTTGGAGAGCTTTAGAATTATAATTAGCCAAACGTTCACTAAATGTAATGGAACAAACGTTGTAATGTCAAAGGCAATTAGAACGATTCACCAACCGTAATGCGGAATTATTTTTACGATACGAAAGTAATCCAAATGCTTACCGAAACTCTATTACGTTCAGATAATCGTTCTCATTTTATTTTATATGCTAGAAACGAACGTACGTTTCGTTACGTTCCGCAAACTTATGGCTAATTTTAGCTTAAAGGGTTCTTATGAGCAATTGAGTAAATAAGTAATGCTATTTGCTTGACCCTGTAGACGAAATTCGTTCACAGGAAAGTAGTCAATCAACTGCTTCAAAACATGCGAGTAAGTGCTCTCCAAATATGCTTTACAATACGTTTATGACAACTCAAATCATAAGTCGCATGACATCATATCTCTCAATGCAGATTAGCAGCATTCAAACTGTCTCCTGCTGCTGCATTGAGCTTGTCGCTTTATCCTTTCGTTACAGCAGTCCATTCCACCGAAGTGGTTCTACTGAACTGGGCAGCGCTCTGCGAAGTGTGCACATTGTATGTGTATTGGTACACACAAAACGGAAAATGAATGTCGGCTAAAGCTGGCGCTGGTACACACGAGGCGTTTTGTGTATGCCGGCTAAGTCCGGCGCTGATAACGAAAGTCTTAAGTAATTTTTAGAGAGAAACATACTCTTTACGGGGCACGACATTTGATAACAAATTTCGAGGATTTTATTCGCTTGTTAATCATTACATGGAGACTTTACTAAGCCATTTTGCACGAACACAAAACAAGATTTCTTTTTAAACTGAAAAAAAAAAATTAGGTTTGAAACGATAATTACAAAAAAAAAACACCCTTTATATCCTTTAGTCGTCATCTTGTCGCTGCTGATGTGTGTCTAATCGAAGCAGCAACAACACATTAAATAGACGAACGAATATGAACGACCAGTTGAATAGATTTTTTCATCTTCTTTAAATTTTTGTGTGTTTTTATTGCTTTTAATTGGCCAAAATATGTATAAAATTTTGTTTTTATTTCATATTCTGTTTTTTTTTGTATTATTAACTTTGAATTAGAAGAAGAAGAAATCACATAAAAAATAATCATGTTTTTCAAAATGTATACACGATGAGTTAAGTTGAGTGTACGTCACTTGTATGTCTATTAAAATAAATACTCAAAATTATTATTATAACCATGCATGTATAATTTGTTAAGAACACTCGTTCATATACTATATATACATACATACATATGTACATACATATGTACATACATATGTACATACATATGTAGTGTGTAGTGTTAATAAATATTTATTTTTAAACATTTTTCCAACTACACCCTCTCTATTCGATAAACACTCTTATTCAAATGGAATGAAAAAATTTGTAAAATTTGTTTCATTTAGTTTTCTAAATTATAAAAAATAATGGAAAAATATTTTAAGTGGAAAGATAAACAAACTAATGGTCAACCCAACCAATTGTGTCTATCAATTCAAATAAAAGTTTTAATTTTTTGAAAATAATTTCTCGTACTTTGTTGTTTTTTTTCTTCTGTTTTTTCTGTTCTTAATTGATGGCAATTGAATTCATTGATCGGTTTTTTCTGAAATTTATTTGTTATTCACAATGTGGAAAATTCTATTTTTAACCCTCCTCACTAACTGTATAGAACTTAAGTTGGCAATTAAAATTTATCACAATAAATTAAAAATTTTTTTTAATTTTTTTTTAGCAACTTACCACCCACACTGGGTGGTCGAAATGTATGTGATGATGATGATATGATTTCAAATCAAATGTAACGTATTCAAAATTAATCCAAAAGGGAATGGAAATTTATATCAAGGTTTTTAATTTTTTTTTTTTTGATTTAGTTTGTGCATTATTTTTACCACCTGTTTCACCAGCAAATAAAATTTTGACTTAGTAACCTACTGCTAGCAATTACTCACTTAAACAAGAACCCATGGCATAACTAGAGAGTATTTTTCAAATGAAAGTCAATGCCATTGAAAGATGTATTCAATTCAACTTGAATGAAAGGTATAAAGATTATGGCCACACCACCATTAAAGGACGCAGCTCTGTTGTTGAACAGAATCCATGGTAAAACTAGTGAATATTTTTCAAGTAAAATCCTATGCTATTGCCATATGCATTCAATTTCACTTGAATGAATGAAAGATACAAAGGACCTGGCGTAGCAATACAACATGATGGTGAATCGAACATAGTAGGGGAGTTTAAACTGTAGGCCCCGCTACTCACGGACACAGCATACATAAATCATGTGAGAAACTGGAACGTAATCTTGACTTAAGAAATATAATGTTAGTATCTGGGCATGCTTAATCAGCTTATTTAATTGGTCATTACAATCCTTTACAACCTATCTTCTAACACCATCCATGTTGTGTATGCTAATTTGGTCCATGAGTGAAGCGACCTGTTAGAGTTTTTACCAGAAGACTGCTGAGATTTGCCATGACTATGCGATTCAAATGTACATGTAAGGCGGAATGTCTCTTAAAGACATTACGTGTCCGTAAGGCCATTTTATTTAGTCTAGGTTTTTAATTTTATTGGCCATTACAACTCTTAAGTACGGAATGGGACTTAGTGTGCCATTACATATATGTTGTGTGTTAATTTTAATTATAATTATTGAAGTCGCCGTAGTCTAGTAGGTAGTGTGTGTGTTGGCTTATTAGACGAGAGGCCAGGGTTCGAATCCCCGGTCAGAAACGTCAAAAACGAAATATGAAGAAAATATTTCTTCGGCGACTTCCTCTCAGCAGATTTCTGGCAAAAACTCTGAGAGTAAATAAAATTGCCATGAAAAGTTTCTCAAAAATCTGTCATTCGGAGTCGACTTCAAACTGTAGGTCCCGCCGCTCATGTATAAAATTAGCGCACACAACATAAGTGGTGTGAGAAAAGCTAGGCCGTAATCCTGACTGAAGGGTTGTAATGGCCAATTATGTATGTATGTATGTATGTTAATTTTATCCACGAGTAAAGTAACGAAGAGTTTAATGTCGGGTCTGAATGACAGATTTTGCAGAAACTTTATCAATGGCAATTTTTATTTACTTTCAAAGTTTTTGCCTGAAATCTGCTGATAGAGGGAGTTGCCGAAAAAATATTTTTTCTCATTTCGGTTTGCTGTTTGATCTGGGGTTTAAACCGTGACTTCAAGTCTAATAAGCCAACACACCACCTACTAGGCTACACTACCTACTACGCACAAGGCATTGGTATTCCGATTGTCACAGTAAAGTTGAATATTATCCACTCCATTTGCAGTGAAGTTTAATATCGTCCTCAGCAAGAGTATACTTTTTAAGGGATTTTACGCTCAGAGTTTTTGCCAGAAATTTGCTGAGAGAAATTCGCCGAAGAAATAATTTTTCATACAGCGTTTTGTTCGAGATGTTTGAGTTGGGGTTTGGACCATGCGGGTTCGCGTCTAAGATGGCAACACACTACCAAATAGACAACGGCTACTTCCTCTAGCTGAATTAGGTATCAAAAATAATGATATCCTTTGCTGAGATCGTATGGGATTTCGTTGTAAGAGCTCTTAAATAAGCTTATGGGCTAGCTGTCCACAAAATAAGCCAAACCTTTTTATGGAAAGATGTTTGAAAAGTTATGCTCCATAAAGGGTAGTTGAAAAGGGGGCAAATTGCATTTGAGACAATCAAAACCTTTGCTGGGTAATTGCAATAAGAAGAGATTTAGGTCATGCATCAGATTATGGAGGAATTACTTGAGGTCAATAACCAGTCGTTTGATAGGACACGGAAGATACAAATTATATTTGTTCAGAATGGGGGATTGTCTCGAACATAAGGTATAGATTCTGTGAAGATAAGAATGAAATATTAGAACACATTCTTAGAACCGGTGAGAGTGATTAATACATACGAGAAGTAAACACTTCGGTGCACACTGGGTGCTGGACAGGAAGTTGTGCTTGTTGACGTCGAGCAATAAACTAATGTTTGTTAGGGTAATAGGTTTGAAGAAGGCATTCGAGTATATAGGAGGCTGTAGAAGACATGTTGTGGTTAGGGAAAATATATATCGTGATACATTAATATTGATTAAGGGTATGTGGGACATACGAGTAAAGATTTGGCAAAATTGCGAATGGCATCACCAAAACATTTCTGGAGTGACAAGAAAAAAAAGTGAATTGATATGGTTTTAGACCTTTAAAGTTCATTGCTAGACCGTTATTTTTGCAAATCAGTTAGGTGTCATAAGGAGGCGCCGTAGTCTTGTAGGTAGTGAGTTGACGTATTAGACGTGAGGCCTCGGTTTAAACCACAGATCAGACATCTGCAACAAAACGCAACATGAACAAGTATTTCTTCGCCGACTTGTGCTCAGCATATATCTGACAAAAACTCTTAGAGTAAATAAAATTGAAACGAAAACTTTTAAAAAAATCTGTACTTCGGAGTCGAATTTAAGCTGTGGACTTCTCCACTCATGTATAAAAATAACAAACACAACATATATGGTGAGAAAAAAAAGCTAGGTCGTAATCTTGACTGAAGGGCTGTAATGAATGTAAACCTCTGTAGAAGACTACTTAACATATGTATTTACATCGTCTACACTGTGGATTCCAAGTGATTACATTTTAAAAGATTATCTTTATATTCTCGATAAGTTCTTATTGTTGTTGTTGTTGCTGTAAATGATGTTTAAATTGCAAATATTCAACAAATACAACGGGAATGCATAAAATCTGTGTAATTTGGACAACAGTTTGAAAAGATTTTGGAGAAATTTTTTCTCTCTTTATTTGTATCTTCAATCTGTATTATCATGTACTTGAAGTTATTTTTATTACCAAATCACACCCCCTCACCAAGCCCATTTAAAATATTTTTTGGCTTCTCTCTTTTTTTTTTTGTTGTTTTGTTTTGCATCGTTATTGTTGTTGTAGGTAATGGCATGGATGGTATGGCAGAATGGTGCCGCTGCTGTTGGACTTTATGTTCATGTTGATTATTATTAAAAAATGTTTTTTGGCCATGTTTCTTATTTCTTTTGTTTATTTTTGTTTGTTTTTCGTTTGTTTTTTGTTTTGTAATGTTTTTTTTTTATTGTACTTCTGCCATCTGTTTGTTGTAGTTGTATTTCATAGAATATCTCAAAAGAAAGAAGAACAAAAAAAAAAACAAAAAAAATATTGTGTGTTTATGTTCTGTATTAAAGAAAGTTTATCATGAGAAAGTTTGAAATGAAAGAAAGAAAAAAAAACGAAAAAAAACGAAAAGAAATACATGGCGGAGTATGAAATAGCAGCCGGCTGTGGGTGTAGCGATGGAAAGTTTTGCAAAAGAAAGGAACAAATTTGTTTTATTTTTGCCGTTAATGTTGTTGTTGTTGTTGTTGTTGTTTTGTGATATTATGTGAACTTAGTGGTACCGTATGCTCATAATTACAGTTATAAGTAAAACTGTTGTTATGAAAAAAATGATGAAAAAAAAAAATACAAACCAGCAAAAAACAAAAAAAAAAAATCGAAAAAAAAGAGAAATTTTTTTTTTTTTTTGAAAACTTAAACGGTGTTATAAAAAATAAACAAACGAATAAAAGAAAAACTTTTTTTCTCTACCCCCCCCATATTTTCATTTTTAATCACCTACATAATGTGTGAGGTCATAGTGGGTAAAGGCTTTTCATTTGCACCTTTCTGGGGTGTACCTCAAGGAGTCAAATAAACTCGTTTAAAATCATATTAGCAATGAAATGTGAATAACGGTTTAACAGAAG
>QOCX01000604.1:64017-88884 GCA_005959815.1 Sarcophaga bullata | reverse complement strand
GCGTGTGTTAATTTTGTCCATAAGTATTTGGGACCTTTAGCTTAAAGCCGACTACGAGCGACAAATTTGTTTTTCATGGCAATTTTTATTTATCCTCAGAGTTTTTTTGCTGGAAATCTGCTGCGATGAAATATTTCCTTCATATTCCGTTTTGTTGGAGATGTCTGACCTGAGGTTTGGACTGTGGCCTCACATCTAAAAAGTCAATACAGTACATATTAGACTACGGCGACTCCTAATTTCTTTTTCATTTATTTCAGTCGGTTTTGGCAAATCCTATGCGTGGTTGTAGACAACAACGGCCATTCGTTCAATTTTCATCGGAAAATCATTTTCGGTGTTGAGACCAATTTCTGTATAAATGGGTACGTGACTAGCCAACAGTGATTTCAACCCAATCAAACTTTGGGTATTCAGCGACTTGTATGGAAGACGGTGGCTATCTGGAAACCTAGATAAGAGTTATAGAACATAAATCACTCACTAGCGTTGCTATTATTAATATTGGTGGCCAGTTAACCTACACCTACAAGTGTGATGACAATGCCCACAAATCATTCGTGCAGAATATCCAATGTTGTGTTGAAACTGCAAGTCATTGGTATCCGGATCATCCAATTCAGAGCAAAAGAACTTGGCTCCGATGATGTTACCATTCTCAAACATCACAACAAGCAATGATATTTTCTAAACGTATTATACGCTCATCTTGTGAACAATTCTGTATGTATGTACGTATTACATGCTCATAGATAGTCTAAGCAGTGTTACCATTTCAAATTCGGCAATTCCTTTTGTTACGTCCCTAATCATTCATCACCAAAAATGATTGCACGAACAGAACCCCCATTTTGAGAAAATAATTCTGTAGTTGACTTGCTAGTAGCCGTGGTCTAGTAAGTAGTGTGTTGGCTTATTAGGCGTGAGATCTCGGTTCAAATACGAGGTCAGATGTCTAGATGAAAATATGAAAAAACATTTCTTCGGCGACAGATTTCTGGCAAAAATTCTGAGAGAAAATAATATTGCCAGGGAAAGTTTCTGTTGTTCGGAATCGACATTAAACAGCAGGTCTTGCCACGCATGTATAGAAACTAACGCGTACAATATAAGTGGTGTGAAAACCTAGGTCATAATCCTGACTAAAGGGTTGTAATGACCAATTATGTACGTTGTTAACTGCAATAGCCGTCTATTATGAGTTGGAAATACAGACTGAATAAACGACAACTAACGTGACAGATGTAGCTTCTACAAGATTACTGTTATCAACCATCAAAGTTCGTAGGTGCCTGTTAAAGTACCCTTTATGCTTGCAAACCTTATATTCTTTAAGAGGCACGTATCAGAAGATCAAATTTATTTAAGTTCGAGAGAAAATAAAAAGACAAGCTCATGGCTGTAGAAAACTATGTGGTGGTCCAATGTAAATCGATATCAATTTCGTATTTTTTTTTCATTAAAAATTTAAAAAAAATTTAGTTTCTGAACAATTTTTATGCCCATGAGCCTACAGTGTCTAATGATAGAAACATCATTTTTAAAACAACAACAATAACAACAACAACAACAGTAGCAGCAAACATTACACGAACTATTTAATTTGCCAAAAGTGAAAGAGGGCATAAAACAACTGCTAAAACCAAACAATAGCAAATGAAAAAACCGGCAAAAAAAACCGTCAAAAGATAGATGAAGAATTAAAGCCAAAGCTGTTCTTGCTACAAAAGAAGTAATATTTCGAGCATAACAAAAAAAACGAAATAGTGAATGAGAAAAAAAAAGGAGATAAAAACGGTGAAAATTGAAAGAAAAAATAGCGACAAGAGACACTTGGTCAGATAGTTGCCATAAAATTACAAGAGCTTTATATTTTTTCTTCTCCTTCAGTTTCTTTGCATTTTTATCTTCTTCTTTATTTAGATGCTTGCTAAAGAGAAGAAAATAGAACCACTTTCTTTTGACATATGAAATCTTGAATTCGCTCTTCCTTTCGAAAACATTGTGATTCCTAGCTGGTCACATTTTTTTTTTGGGTATTTTTTCTCGCATGACATTGAATTCTTGTGTTGCCGGCTAAATGTTCGTCTATTTCAATTTGTTTCGATGATACTGAACGTAACTTCATTTCTTTCTCCACATGCTTGTACATTCGCAGTTTATTTGCATTAGATTGCACCAAACCAATCCACACAATGTGCAGCAAAACGATAAGAAATTGAGTTGAGTTAAGTTGAGTTGAGTTGAGTTTATATGCCAACACCGTTTAAACCACTTATATTTCCATCAACATTGTTTGAGTTAGGAACGCGCATAGCGATATTCTTCTAGCTTAACCAGGGGAAAATATAAAATATGGGATTTTAAACTATTTGAAGAGCTGAATAGATGGCAAGCGTAAAAAGAAATCTTTAAAGCTACATACGTGTATGACACCAAAGAAGATATGAACTATATTGGGGGGACAAGTGCTTAGATTAGTTGAATACTGGTTCAAATAAAGTATTTCGGGTTCACGGATTATAAAAATATTTTTTTATTCCTTTGCAAAATTTTTCTAAATTTTATACACTGCAACAGGAGAGAGTATTCTGCATTTGTTACTGTTACACTGAGAAAAAAATTTTAAAAAGTAGGCCCCAGCGTAGCAAAACGTGTACGATAGAATTATTGTTGGCACAAAAGACTGTACTCTGCCTCCCTGGATACTGAAGGAGCCTTTAACAATGTGGAACTAGACGCTATATTTTATGCCTTAATAATATTAGGTAGGTAGGTAGGTGGCTGTCCATCTAATAGAGTTGCATGGAAATACTTAGGCCACCTAGGACCCACTGTATTGCCGCAGTTTTCCTCTAGTCCCGGAACCACTCGGAGCTCGTAATGATGTGTCTTAGACTGCCAATATCAATCCGTGACAGTTCCTCCAGATCACACATACAGTAAACATCAAAATACTCTTTTCTTCTTTGACAAAATGCCAAGCATGTATCCAGCAGTTGAAGGACAGTCTCCTCCTCTTCCTCATCTCTACATCTTCAGCATAAGTCATTAGTGCAGAGGCCATACAGTACACATTGCGAACTGAATATCAAAACTACACTATGGCAGTACAATCTATTTGATGGATGAAAGCTCGCAGAGATATAATAAGGCCAACTGCTTTGAATGGGATACTTTCCTCTCACTTAAGAACTCTTGTGATGAATGAGCGGCTTGTGATGCTGAAATAGGATAGATGTTGGGCAATTACCAAACCGAACACCGTTGTCCTTACAGTCTAGGCCAAATTTTTGTATACTTTTAGATATAGAAAGCCAGCCACTTGCTTTGAGGGTTGTCAGCATCTCTGATCACAGATTGGAATTTAATCCTGTTGCAATGGTTACTTTGCAACATTTCATGACCGCGCGTCTGATCACATTGTTTGCGTAAACGGAAATGAAAAACTAAATGCGGCATCAATCCCTGTGATGCAATAAGTAACTGCCTTATGTAGACGACATCAGCCGCTGTGATGCACCAAGAGACTGTCGTAAGTTCGCAGCACTCACCGCGAAAGGTCTTACCCTAGGAAAACTGAGGTTGTACTCTTTACAAAGGTATAAGCCTACACCTTTACTGGAGTTATATGGATATAAAGCTGTTCTGACATCCATATATCCTCAATAGAATAAGAAAGGTCTTCTACGCTTGTAACTAAGTCTTGGGAAAAAGTGAGGTCTAGGATTTAGGATCAATCACTGGATCTTTACCGCAGTGGACAAGGCTTACCTAAACCTACAGGCGTCTTGTATGTTGTAAATTAATTACAAAAATATTATACAGCGGATAGGAAGATCTGGTTTGTGTAATTAATACCTTCTTTGCCTTCTTACCCAGCCAGCGCCAGAGCTGGAGGTAATTTTATGCCTCTTTTTGCTTAATCAGCACTATAGTGTCATAACTTGAATAAGCAGCCTCTGAGAGGTTGGATAGTGGATTGTATTGAATATTGGTTATTCAATTGGCCCTGATGGAATTCGCTACTTTAAAAAGTATCGACTATATGATATGACCTCTTAGGGAATTCGTGCGATATCCTGTTCGAATAGAAAGGTTTGGAAAAATTATGCAACGTTTAATCTTTCATTCAGATTTTCACTGATGATTTCAAATTAAATTGAATTGTTGGCGTTAAAAGATCACTGAGGCATTAATCAGGGGAGGAAGAGTTGGCAATTCATTGTGCGTCGAGAATTGCAAAGAACGGTAATATGTTCGAAAAAGATGTTATCATAGCTTCAAATCACTGGATTGCGAGGTAAAGAACGCCTCGAATGGTATATAGCTGTCGCAAGCATTTCAACGAGACAGGGCATTATTATAACATGCATATCATGCCCGAAACCCAAGTGATACAATGATATTTTGTTTAACTGTAGAGCCATAGTCCAGTAGGTAGTGTGTTGGTTTATTAGAAATGAGGTCATGGTTCAAAATATCAGGTCAGATATTGCCAACAAACTGTAAGTCCCTCAACTCTAGGTCAGACGTCTCCAACAAAACGAAATTTGAAAAAATATTTTTTCAGCAACTGTCTGTCATGAAAATTTTCTCAAAAAATCTATCATCCTTCGGAGTTGATTATAAACTGTATGGGTCCACCACACATATATAAGCTTAATGCAGAGAACAGAAATGGTGGGAGAAGTTAGGCCGTAATCCCAACTAAAGGGTATGTTATCACCAATTATTTATGTATGTATGTCAGTCATATCACGTCCGAACCTCAAGTGACACAACTGTAGAGCTGGTGAACTAGTCAAATGTGACACAATCATGGAACTCTCACTGGAGTATCTTCCTTTGCAACCTACGAACTCCTTAAAGACCTAAGAGCTTTTAAATGAAAATGCACGAGCTCCGTTTTTCATGATTTAATCGATTTTTTTTAGTGATTGATTGAACACTGCAATTATCAGTTGGGAAACGAGCAAATCCTTTAGCTTTTGTTTTCCTAGTTACAGACTTCTCCGTAAACTACAAAACTGCGACACGTTTTTTAGCTTTTCCATAACAAAACTAAATCGTTTTCTGGCCAAACATTTTCGAAAACCCGAAGTATTTCCACAGTTAACAGGAAACATTAAAAAACGTAGTGGTGGATACGTTAATAAGTTATTAAAGAGCTTCCAAGCGTACTACTCTCTACTACTCTATTGTTACCGCTGTTATCATAAGTGTGAATTGCAATTTTATTTCCATAATTGCAGCTCCTTTACGCACGAAAGTAAGTTCTTAATTATGAAACTGAATTTCATACACGTATACGCATACACGTATACCTATACACATTACGTATGTAAATATTTTTGAAAGAGTTTCTAAAGAAAAAAATGTGTTAAGACTTCATGACAATATGCAAGAGTGTTTTAAAATAAGGGGAAAGAAAGTTTTTAATTTTCTTTTCAACATTTGATTACACAAAGTATTTGCGTGTGTCTCTTTACATATCCTTGAAACATACGTGTGACATGCGTTTTGACAGAAGTAACTTTTGACATGTGGATTGTTTATGTTATTAAATGATTATTTTGTCTTTTACAAGTTATAATAAGTATTTTATCGCTTATGTTTTATTATTATTTAAAAAAAAAATTACTTAAGCAAAGAACACAGAACACAGGGAAACATTCTTTTTAATCCTTAAAGCAAACATTGGGTTTTAAAACCTCGTTCAATGTTTGTTCAGCCAAAGTCAAGAGAAAGTGCTGGAATTTTTAAAATATTTTCTTTGTGTTTTTCTTAATAACCTAATAAGGTTAAAATTTATACTTTTAATAAGAAACAAACAATTTTAAATACTTAAGGATTAATTTCATTAAAAAAAGAAAAAAAAATTAACAGCGTTTATGAGAATTTTTTACGAAAATTTTTGAAATTTTTTTTTTTTTGGTATACAATTTATAAAGAAAATATTACTCAATATATACAATCTTACCATTTGTATAATTTATAAGAAAAAAAAAACCCCAAACATTTTTCAAGTATCATCTTTTGCATTGCAAAGAAAGGAAATTTTTTCTGAAATTTTCGCTTTGAAGTCAAAAAACGTCAAAGAGCTCAAAGATATTTTCGCTGTCATTCGCTGATTTTGTTTTTGCAAATATGAAAACGAAAAAATCTTAAAAATCTGTTTTCACTATCTTTTTAATAATTTTATTTTATCAACGTTATATCTATAACCTGCCTGATACCATTATTTAATGGCATTTTCATTATAAATACTCAGACACAAAAACCCCCACGTATGAGTTCAGAAATATTTTTTTTTTGAAAGTACTTTTTAGTCACAGCATAAATGAGAGCACTTGCATACCCTGCATATCACTAAAATAAAAAGTAAAAGAAAAAAATTTTATAATTCACAAGGAGTTCTTATGACTGAGTACGTTTGTGTATTTGTATGGCAGCGCATATATGGAAAATACCATAGTTTTTCAAAAACATATTTCAATCAAAATGTCAAAAGGGAATACACAACAGTGGCTCTAATTAAAATAAGAGTAATTTTGATATTCAAATATTGCTAATAGCATTACAAATGTTAAAACTAACTTACTTATCTAGTTATTATAACCTTTTAGTCAGGATTACAACCTAGTTTCTTACATCTACCTAGTTTAACATCAACTCCGCTCAACTTTTTATGGAAATTTTATTTATTCCCAGAATTTTAGCCAGAAATCTGCTGATAGGCAGTTGCCAAAGGCATATATTTTCATATTTCATTTTATTCAAGATGTTTTATCAGGGATCTGAACCGTAAACTCCCATCTAATAAGCCGAGTCACTACGTATTAGACTACAGCAACTTCATAAAACTATTTACACCACTTATAGCCGATCGAGATTGTAATTTTTTACTGCACTGTGTGTGTCATAACCTCACTGTCTATTTAAGAAGTTTTCAGCAAAGGGTGGAACTGGTCATTCATTACGATAGGGGGTATCCAACTTTATTTATTTACTGGACCACCGTCACAATGTGATAGCACATATAAACTCTACTCGTTTTTTCCTTACTTCCTAAGCCAATTTTCCTAAATTCTAGAACACAATCGAACACTGCATAAGTAGGCGCTATCCTCTGGAACACTGGAATATTTTCAATCGACGTCTTTGTCTAAACTCTACACGTTTTCGTCCTTTTTTCCTCACCCTATTTTCATAGATCAAACACAATCGAACACTGCATAAGTAGGCGCTATCCTCTGTGCATTGGTTGCCCTTATAAATCATGAGCAAAAATGCAGGCGTACTGGAATATTTTCAATCAACGTCTTTGTTTTTGAAGACACCGTTGTCGAGTAGGTAGTATATCGGCTTATTAGATGTTAGGCCGGGGTTCAAACATCAGATCAGACATCTCCAACAAACAAATATGAAACGGCGACTTCCCCTGAGCTATCTTCTAGCGATAATTTGGAGCAAGTTTCTCAAAAATTTGCCATTCGGAATCGATTTTAAGCTGTAGGTCGCTGTAGGTAGTATGTTGGCTTATTAGACTTGAGGCCGGGGTTCAAACACCAGGTCAGACATCTCCAACAAACAAATAAGAAACGGCGACTTCCTCTTAGTTGTCTTCTAGCAATAGTTTGGAGCAAGTTTCTCAAAAATCTGCCATTCGGAATCGACTTTAAACTCTACTTCGCTGTACTGATGTATAAAATTAACACACGTATTATAAGTGGTATGAGAAGCTAGGTTGTCAGTAAGGTTGTAGTGACAAATTATGTTATGAATGCCAGTTGAATGTTGTTTCAGCTGCTATTTATATACCTTGTGAATCAATAACACAATCTCCCCTTTCCATGTCTTAGGTAGTATATGCTCCGATATTAGGCCACAAGTAAATCAATAGCTCATGTTGCTCTCCACCAAAATATTTTCATTTGAACTGAAATTCCTTTATGCATTAGCCAGCATTTATAAAATTTTCCAGCACTGTAGCCAATATTAAGAAAACGGTTGGGAATACATACGAAAGTATTTACTTTGAATTTTTACATTCCGTTGTAGGTGCGGCTCTAAGGCAACGTCTAAACAACATATGAGCTTTTCCTCCAAGACATAATACGTACAAATACGCACACACATATTCTTTTTTATGCCATATATCGTATACAATACGATCAAAAGGTTTAATTTGACTGCAAGTACTACTAGTCCTACTGGAGGCAACCTACAGCTGGTGGTGTATGGCATAATAACTTTAGTAAAATTTTAATTTGAATTACAATAAATAAATAAATTCTGCTTTAGACGCTGTAACTATGTTTTTTAACTAAAAAAGTTGAATTAACAAAGTAATTTAAAATAGCGATTAGCATACAGAATACAATAACAAAACCACAAACAATTACAAAAAGACTTCTCGAAGTTGCCAAGCGGATAATAAATGAACTATAAACCGTGCATATGGTGACATGGCAAGTCAGTAGTCAAGTAGATAAACAATATAACGTGTAAGTGGTATTATAAAGTCGTTTTCGATTTACTGTTGCTCTTTTCCTTCTTTCTTACAGACATTCTTTGACAGACAACTACAAAATGGAATTGGTTGGGTGGGCTAGGTTGTCATGTGAATAACTAAAATGCAGTGACATGGAAATAGTAAAAACATTACTATGGACTTTAATAACTTTTAATTTATTGATGACTTCAACGTCATATTACAGAATGCATGACTTTCCCTACCTAATTTTATGAACCTGAATATTGTTCTTAAAAAACGTCAAAAAAGAAATCAAATGTGATCACAGGCACAAACAAAATTGATTTAATTTCTTCTACCAACTAGACTATGGTGAATTTTATTAAAGAATACTACGGTTTATCCATAAAACATTGGCTACAACTACACTAGACAATAAGAAGGCGAGAAGCCTTAAATTATACGAATTGGTTTCCTTCATCCATCAAATTATAAAAAAAAAATTACAATTTGAATATAAAATGTTTTTGTAAACTTTAAAACACCAAATAAACAATATGTAAACATATGTCTGTCCTCAAAAAATTTATGTATATACACGCGTATGTATGTATGTCTATGTATACATATTCCAATATTACTTTGACCACATTTGGCTAAAACAAATACTCCACAAAAGTCAAATCATATGCTGGCTATTATCGTGTGTGATAAAATAAATTATGCAGCATGTCATAATACCGTTAATATTTACAAAATTGCAATAAATCGTGCAGAAACAGCATTGTAAACATTTCCCATAAACACCCAAACGTTTCAACCAATCCAACCATAAATTTCATGGTTTTATTTGAATTTGAATTTTAGTTTTGCTGAAAACAATCAAAATAATAGAGGGTCAATCAACAAGGACGGCCATTTTGTTGAATTTAAACTCGTCAAATTAAATGCCATTTATTCAATTTGTTTTGCGAAATCACCAGATACCATGTTGTGCTCGTTTAATGGGCTCCGTTGCCAATGGAATTTTCATCGAAAAAGTCAGTTTCAGCGATGAGGCCTATTTTAGGATGAGCAGGTATATGAATAAAATTAATTTGTCGAATTGGGTACGATACAAATCTGCATGAGATCCTAGGTCGTCAAATGCATCTCAAAAAACTCACTGTTTGGAGTGCATTCTTTGAGAAGGGCGTTGGGCTCGTTAGGTGTCCTGACAGCCTAGTTGACAGTGTGTTAAACTTCAAGTGTCGAGGCAAAGAGTTCGATTCCAACCAGATGCTCTAATTGTTTATCTGACATCATGCGTGATCCTTCAAAATTGAAAAAAGAAAGTGAGCATTCTAACTAAAAAGCAATACTCGAAATAAAGGTACGAAGGTCTAAAAAAAAAATAAAATAAAAACAATTGCTGCACTCTGCCCTTTCTCTGTATTCTAACATAATATATTGCATAAATAGAGGCCATATACTCAATGTTGCTAAAAAAAATATGCCAACAACCAACGAGCACCATTGGCTGATGATTTCTTTTGGTTTGAATTAAGGGTACGGCATACAACGACAAATGATTTTAAAAGGACGATGCTACGTGCCACATTGATTGAATTTGTTGACATGGTCATTTCATGGGAAGGTGTGATTTGATCCTCTTAGATTTTTCATCACAACCCTTCAATTAGGATCATGACCTCGCTTCTCATACCACTAATATTGAGTTCAAGGACCAACAGTTTGAAGTCGACTTCGAATGACAGGTTTTTCGAGAAACTTTTCATGACAATTTTATTTACTCTCAAAGTTTTTGTCAGAAATCTGCTGAGAGGAGTGGTAACTTTGAAACCAAAGCTTACTTGAGCTTGCATAGCGGCCCATTGTGAAGCCTTGGGTAAACGCAGTCCATGTACTATTTGCTGAGAGAATGTCGCCAAAGAAATATTTTTTTAAATTTCCTTTTGTTGGAGATGTTTGACCAGGGGTTTGAACTAAGGCCTCGCATTCAATAAGCCAATACACTACCTACTAGGCTACATACATACATGCATACATATATATATACATAATTGGTCATGACAACTTTCAGTCAGGATAACAACCTAGCTTCTTATACCACTTATGTTGTAGTGTTAATTTTCTACATTTATTGCGGGGTCTACGATTTCATGTCGACTTTGAACGCTAGATTTTTGCGAGAAACTTTTCATGGCAAATTTTATTTACACTCAGAGTTTTTGCCAGAAATTTGTCGCGAGGAAGTCGCCAAAGAAATATTTTTTCCATATTCAATTTGTTCGGCATCTGGGTTTTGAACCATTTAGGTTCGCGTTTGGTAAGCCAACACAATACCTAATAGGGTATGGCGACTTCAACTACAATATCTTATTAAAAATCTGATTAGCAGTAGACTCCTCTGAGAGTTTTTACCAGAAATCTGCTGACTGGAGTGGCAGCTTTGATACCAAAGCGTACTTGAGTGCGCATTGTCTGCCGGTTGAGATGCCGATGCCTCGGGTAAGCGCTGTCCGTGTACTGACTGTTGAGAGAATGTAGCCGAAGAAATTTTTTTTTATATTTCGCTTTGTTAAAGATGTTCGAGCAGGGGTTTGAACCGTGGCTTCACGTCTAATAAACCAACACACTATCTACTAGAATACGGTGACTTAAACTCTTCTCTCTCTTTTCTCGTGGATTTTTCTTAAGCTGCAGATGTATGGGAAGAAGTTACAAACCACAGCGGTCCTCCAAGCCAACATAATCCAAACCCTCTATCAAATTCAAGAAGAATGTGTGCCTTTATTTGAGTTCAATGTGATTCAACCAACTATAATGAACTATTCCATAAGCCTGCTGGTAAAATTGTGAAGGAATGTCGTTTATGTCATACAGGTTGGATGATTGCCGACCAAAAATTATTGTGAAAAATTTTTGTAATTGTTTAGAGGTTGATTTACTTGTAAGCTGCATTAAATCTCCAATACTCTCCACTATTTTTGTACAAAATCTTTTCAATCATTTGAAGACATAAACTGTTCCTTACGTTCCAATCCGTGAAGTCTATTGCATTGCATTAAAAGAGGGCTATTTTCCTCTACCATTTGTTTAAATGTTGTTTATATTCTAAACAAATATTTGATTTGTTGAATATCCCAGTTGTAATACCGAAATATCCCTAACAATAGCAGTGGATATGGCAACAATGTATGAATTTTTTTGCACATAAATTTTGGATTTTTTTCATTTGAAATGATGTCAAATCAAGTCATTTTCACTCATAAAAATTGTCAACCGAATGTGGTTAGAAACAAAAAAGACACACAAACCATTTGAACAGATTTAAAATGAAAAACAAAAACAAAACACGAAACGAATAGAAGAAATGAAAGAAAAAATGTAAATAAATGCACAACAGTTGAGCAAAAAAAACAAGACAGTATAGTAGAAAGATAAACAATAACTGTTTATTTGTATACATGTTATGGTATGTGTGGTTGTTAGTGGACTATTTAAGTATGTGTTTGCTGTAAAATCAGTACAAAAAACAAAAAGAGAAAATCAAAACAGGAATAAAGTACTTAACACCAATGGCGGAACCAACATTTAAATGCCACTAAAGTCTAAACGCATACACTGGCAACAACAAGCAACGACAACTACAACTACTCTAACTATTACTATTTATATTTGCTTAACAATCTCTCCTTCTCTCTCTCTCTGTGTGTGTGTGTGTATGCATATGTAATGGTTGTAATAGTTGTTGTAACAGGAATAGCACAACAATACTAATAATAACATCAACAACATCATTGTTATCATTGTTGTTGTTGTTGCTGTGTAAATGCTTGTTTTTTTTTCTTGCTATTTTTCCTAGTAATACTCTGGCAATAGCTTGACAAAAAAAAACCATACAACAATAACAACTATAATAACAACATAAACAGCTTTAGAAAAAAAAAGAAAGAAAGGGAGAACAAGAGAAAAGAAAATCCTACAAAAAACAACATTCAACATACACTGATGACTAGCTGAGTGTACTCGTCACATGGTGAGTTGTATTGTTGAATAGGGAAAGCCTGCAACATCAGCCAACGAAACGAATGTATACGAAGAGCAGCAGCCAGCCAACAACTCTAACAAATAATGACAAAATAGGCCTGATTTATGTTTACAACGCGAACGTGACAATCTTAGAAATACGTGCCAAATTGCCACAATTGCATAACTCTGCGACATTGTATGAATAAATCAATACATACACACACACACACACATATCGTACACACATACATACTATACATAAATATATTTATAAACACATAAACAATTTTACTTTATAACTGTATATGCATACATACATACATACTTACATTTATGTTCACCAATACAATATGAAAACATAAACTAACATTATACTCATGTGGACAACACAGTGTATTGTAGACTAACAATGTTATTTATAGTAAATAACGGTAAAACAACATGATACTACAATACAAACATAATGCACACAACTACACTTAGATATACATACATACACCAATACAATATTATATATTCATTGTACTTAGTGAGTGTGTAAATGTCTTGCTGTACAGCAACTCTTAGCATCAACACATGTACTCGCATGTAGGTTGTTATACAAATACACACACAAATTTTATAATGCGTTAATACATACATACATATGTATTTACAAATAAAAGTAAACATGTTTTTTTGCAGCATTTTTGTATGGGGGAGCCATACCGAATTGGCTAATTCACTAAACCACAAGGGAGTGATTTCGACCATGCTCATGTGCTTGTCGCTAAAGATGACAACTGTGACCACAATGTTTATAAAACACTTCAGTTGCTCTATGGACTAGAAATTTTACGCGAGGTTATTGGCTCTCGTGAGGCATATACCTTGGAAAAGAGCTGTAAACTACAAACAATTCAGAAGCCTTTGATGAATACCTAAGCAGGGTTATCTTTTGTTAAAGTGTTTCCAGGTTTAAAGTTAATCTCATGCTAATTATTGGCAATAAATTTCATAGAAAATTATGTCCCCATTTGAGTCGAATATTTCCTTCCATTTCAATAAAAAAAACGCAACAAAAGCCTGCCGGAAGCCTTTACAATTGTTCTGATAGGTTACCTAACTTAGGGCTATTCTGTGTAGGGTCCCAGATTATATGGAAATTCTTAACAAGGAACAAACAAACGAACTTCCGAGGAGGGGAGCTTTCATGTTGAACCCTTCTGTGACTTTGGAACGGATATTTGGATAGGTATACTCAAGGAAAGGGAAGGTAAAGAAATTTAGAGACTGTTCAAGCCATTTTGGTAATCAAAACTTTTGTTAAGAAACAACAATAAGAGAAGATCTGAGTGATACAACAGACCCTCCAGGAATAATCTGAGGTTGGTAATCGATGTTCTGTCACAGCTCTGTAGGCTCATGGTACACATATTTTGAATGGGAGATGTCTTGAGGGGAACATAGAGATTCATACATTATTGGTCCTTCGGTCAGGGTTACAAACTAGTTTCTCACAACACTTATGTTGTGTGTATGAATTTTGTGCATGAGTGGCAGGATCTACAATTTAAAATCAACTCCGAATGACCGATTTTTGAGAATCTTTTCAGGGCAAGTTTTTTTTTTTATTCAGAATTTTTGCCAAAAAACTGAGGATAGAAAATCAACGGAGAAATATTTTCTTTTGTTTTGTTTTGTTTTGTTGGAGATCTTTGACTCGGATTTTGAACCATAGGTTCGCATCTAATAAGCCAACGCATAAGGTCGTAGTCTAGTAGGCAACTTAAATAAAGTTACTGTGGCGATAAATGAATCATCGAAACACATTTGAAGAAACTTTATTGCATTAACCTCCAAAGACCCCTTTCAATGTACTTTTATAGCCTCTGGGAATATTTATGGAGACTAAATATTATGTTGAGGACAATGGCTCCAAGGTGACACTACTCGTTCAAAGTGTATGTAAGATTAGAGGCTCATATGTGTACCAGGGGTATAAAGGGATTTAAAGACGTTAATACATCCCTTAAACCAAACTCTAGCTTGGCAGAAGAAACGACTTTGACTTAAACGATTACAATCTATAATTTAACACCGACGTGAGGCCACTCTCATTGTGTGCTTGAGTAAGTGAGTCACTGTGTGTAGGTAAAACCATAAACGAATTCATCGACAAACAGCAGGTAGTAATTAATTAGTAACAAATTAAATTTGATTATTTTTTTTGACAAATTTCACGCATAGGAAAATTTAAGTTCGGCATAATTAAGTTGCGATAAATGACTTTGCAACATAAAGTTGCACAGTAAAGGAGTTTAAAATGCGTATTTATATGTCAAGCAATGTGCAGTGCATAGAGTTATACGCCTGAGGCAATAGGGCTTCTGGAATCAACGCTTGTCAGCACGGTTGTATTGTAAATATTGTATTCCCTGAAGGGAAAAACAGACATGTAAGTAAAAACACTAGCTATAGTGTGTGTGCCTGGGGCCATAGTTCTGTCTGGATTGAGGAGTCTTATTTCGGATATGGCACTGTGGAAAAGTGGAGTACTTCAAGAACAGAAAGGTATAACCATCTTGACGGGTTAATCGAATTTAGATGGAGGAACAGGGGCTGTGGTTCAGCGTAAAAATCTATGCCTAGAGTTTACATTAAGTGATGGCTGTTGAATTTTACAGACAAAGGTTTTTAATATCTTGAAGGACTTTGAGGTCATAGCTAGTATGACCACTTCGGTTTCAGAACCTTATGCAATCTTCATTAACAGTCAGGCTGTCCATGAGCCATAGCTTCGGTCTGGTGTAAATCACATATGGTATGTGATTGTAATGAATCTGTTAGGACCTTTGGATCCGCTCTTTGCTGGGTACCAAGATATAGCGTTATAAATGGGAATGAAATGGCGAATGTTCTCTCCAGGTTAGGGTCACTTCTTGAGGACGATTTAATAGTTGATCCTAAGCCTCCAGACAGCTACTGCTTGTCAGTATGATAAATGGGTCAGGAAGAAGGAGCAAATTCACTGAGGGAAGCGATTGCGTTGTCATGTATTTAAGAGTCTGTGGGCGTTAATAGACTAAAAGCTAGCGTGAGACTAGTTATTGGATTTCTTACGAGGCACTGCGATGAAAATCAGGAGTTAAAGACTATCGAACATCTCTTCTATAATAGTTCAGGCCTAAGTGGAGGGTTGTCATTTGTTTGGCAGTCCAAGATCTTCAATAGATAGTGCCAGAACAGGTTTACTGCTGGATTTGCATAAAGTTAGCATGAGACTAGTTACTGGGTTACTTACGAGGCACTGCTAGGACAAGCAGGAGTTACAGACTATTTAATGGCTCCTCTGTAATTGACCAACCTTTGGTAGAGTTAGGTTGAGGACATTTAGTTAAGGTTTCTTTAAGTGTAACTAATGTCTGTCCAGAGGCGACATTCAAGCTCTTTCAAGATTTATAATAGGATTAAGCTGGATGAAAGGTGCTAGAACATCGAGTCTGTAGTGTTTTTTGCGCTTTCTAAAGTGATGTCTTTTCCACATTTTTTCTTCAATTCCTATCTCATCCTTCTATGCTTGAGCTATCTATACTTGAACTGAATCTGTACAAGTACAACAAACGATAAATTTAATCTTTCTTTACAAGTACGATAGTGAGATCCTAAATGGGACCCAACAGGTTTACTATTCTCTTTTTTCACTTCAAAGGCCTTATAAGACCACATTCAAAACCTTGCTTGATTATTGCGCTTTAGTTGACAATGTCTGTAGCAATGTTAGTATGAACATGCATGTATATGTGTATGCACGTCTACATATGTATGCGTATTTGGCTTTAGCCTTTTGCCTGCTTTTTACTGTTGTTGTCTTACGTTTTCCTTTCTTAACAACAAGATCAAGCAGATGTACAAGTAGCAACAATAACAGTAACATTTACAGCATAAAGGATAATGCAATCTAAGCCAATCAAATCTTTACCAAATCTTTCAATTTATTATACACGGAATCACTCTCTCTTTCTTTTTCACTCTCTCTCTCTCTCTCTGTCTCTCTCGTTTACTTTATTTTCGTTTTTTCTTGACTTTTGTTATTGTTGTTTATATTGTTGCCGTTGTCGTTGGCGTTGTAGGCGACTTGTCGCTCACTGTTTTTATTGCTATTACCGTTATTGTAGTTGTTGTTGTTGTTATTGCTTTCGTTTTTCATTCATTCCGTTGTTGGGTTATCAACCTAAAGACGAGATTTTCTTTCGATATGTGAAAGTAATGGAATTAATGTTAAATTCTATATAATAACGTATGTGTGTGTATGCGTGTCTGCGTGTGTGTGTGTTAGAGAGCTTGTCTGGGGTTAAGGGGTGTTTTGTACAGAGTCTTATCCTCGGTTTTATTACCCAAGCTTGAGCTGTGAGCATGTAAGGATTTATACTTCTTCCGCTACGAACATATGAAAATGTTGTATACACACACAGAGAGAGGGAGAGAGAGAGAGAAAGAAAGCGAGAGAGCGAGAGAGTACGTAAGTGTTTCACTTTTCGTGAAAGTAAAATCGAGTGAAAATAAAAATAAACACGTAAGCCATGTAGGTGCACATTGTTTGATTGTGTAACATACATACTCTCTCCCACTCTCGTACATGTGTTTCAGATTTAGCTGACATTGTGTAAATACTTGGTTTCGTACACGTAAAGTAGATAATTTTTTTCGGAAGTAACATAAATTAGCAAATGATTTAGAAAGTTTTTTTTGCACATTAACATTGAGTATATAAAATAGAAATTTATTCTTAAGGATTCTATGAAAACGAATATGCTAGTAAGCACAACAATCCTTTATTTTATGAGCATAGAATGTAAATCTCACAGAGGAAATATAAATTCATAATAAATTCCTTTAACAATTACTAATTAAATGTTGGGTTAATGTAGCTAATAGTTGGTGGTGGGTGGACTTGCAATATATAGCCAGGAATTTAACAGTTTTAATCTTTTAAGAGTTAGAGATAGAGAATAGAGAAGAACTGCATGGAAACTACAGAAAATTTCCATGACGATATATCTCATCATCCCCTTCGAAATTTTTCTCCATTCGTTTCATGTCTTTCTCAATTGTTAGCTGTCATAACTGAACTGTAGATACCATTCTAAATCAAAGACTTCTGTTGGTGGCTGCTCAATTTGTATCGAAATTGGTTTAAGTTAGGTAGGGTAGTGAACTCCTCTGGATAGAAGAGTTTCCACTTAGGCCAGCATTTATACTCATTGTGATCACAATTAACATTCAATCAGGGAATGAAACATTCCTAAAGTTGAAGATAAATCCTGCTATTGCAGCAATCTTAATATTTGAGAACTCGGTCTAGAATGCTAGAAAGTGTCTAGCCTGAACCGATTTTTACAACAAGAGCAGGGTACTCAACCATGTGATGAATGGCGATCTCAGTCTTTCGGCATGCTTACCAAAGCGCCAGTTGTCCTTGAGTATCGCTGTTGTGTGATAGATGACCATGTGATTTAAGAACAGAAGTGAGTCGGTCCTCTTCTTATTTAGCAGAATCTACCAACAATACATGTATCTTTCTGCTGCCAACGAGATTGAACCTGTACAATGAGTAGACAATAACAAAATTGACTGAGGCAGTTTGAATACCCATCCCCTTAAACATTATCGAAGAATGCGAGCAACTTATCACACTGGCGTGGGTTAGAGGGAATTGTAAGTAGATGAAGTTTCATAGAAGGGGTTTGAATTTAAAACGCCTTTTAAGATTTTTACCAGAGCGTCGTAATAAATAATTTGACTATGGTGTAGCATTCACACCTCAAGGTTTCGGGCTGCCTAAGGTTTTTTGATATGTTTTGCGTATTTTTTAGGCCAGATTTTATGTTGAGGAAACATCTGTAATTGTCATTCTCTTTGTGCTCTTTTTTTGAGCGTGGAATCTTTCAAAGTTCGCAGAAATAATTCGCATTTTTCCCACCTACGGCTTGGCATAAGTAGTGAGATGAGCAGTCCATTTAAGATCTTTGTTGATAAGATAATTGGTAATTACAACACTTTAGTCATGATTACATTTTGTTGGGGATAACTGACCTGGGATTTGAACCGTGGCCTCATGTCAAATAACCCAACAGACTACCTATTAGTCTGCGGCGACTTTTCTTCATTGATACTGAGGGTATATCTAGAGTTCTGTATCGTAAATTTTCTGTACAATGTACGCTAAAATGTTCTTTAAACCTTAAACAAATACAAATTTCACTCGGTTTTTGTATTCATTGTGGACGCTATAAGATCATAAGCTAGCATATAAGCATAGTCCCAGAAGAAGTCCTTATAAAAAGTGTTATTCGCTAAAGCCCTGATATTTTTTTACTACAGGAAAGGGTGTATAAACGTGGTAAAAAGCTTGTGTTGTAAGTGAACAGCCAATCGAATGGCCATTAATTGAAAATTACAACCTTTCAGTCAGGTTTACAACCCAGCTTCTCACGTAACTTATGTTGGGTGTGTTAATTTTATACATGAGTGTTGGGACTTACAGTTTGAAGTCGACAACGAAAGACAGATTTTTTTAAGAAAGATTTCATCGCAAATTTTTATTTACTCTCAGAGTTTTTGCTAGAAATCTGTTGAGGGAAAATCGCCGAAGAAATATTTGTTAATATTTGTTTGTTTTGCTGGAGATGTCTGACCTGGCATTTGAATCGTAGCCTTACATCTAATAAGCCAACACTGTACCTACTAGACTACAGCGACTTCTCCTTCGTAAGATGTTCTAATCAATTCCTTTACGAAACATTTCTTCGAAATCTTCTTTCTGTCGTTAGGCCAATTAGTTGGTTAGTCAATCGAGATGAAATTAAACTCCTTTTGCATACCACAACAGTGTGAAGAGTTTTGTAAATTTGTTGTTGTTATTATTAAACAAGTTAAACAAAATTTTTGCTAAGAACTGAACACTTTATTTAAAAGGATTTCAATTGTTTTACGATGTTTTTGTAAAAAAGGATTTCTTTCTAGATATCTAACCTGAGGTTTGAATCGTGGCATCACTTATAATAAGCCAATATTGTGATTTGTACTCAATAGTATATCCGTCCTTGGTGATTTTCTTAAACAGACTGAATAATGCCCTGATACTGGTTGGCCCAATATTTACGTCATAGATGAAGAAATCAAACACCTCTAACTGCATTCACCTCGATATTTATTTGTGTTCGATCAACAGCCATTTCTTATTGTTTAACCGGGTTGAATGAGTCTTTAGATGGATTTGAAAGGATTTTAAACTTTTAAATTAAACTGGACAAGTCGCTGGAGTCTAGTAGGTTGTACCTAACACAGCTAGATGTGACACCACGGTTCAATCACCAGTTCGGGCATCTCCAATAGAACGAATTCTGAAGAAATATTTCTTCGGCGACTTAATGGCAGCTGGTTTCTAGCAAACTCGCTGAGAGTAAAAAAAATTTTCCAAGAAGAGTTTCCTAAAAATATCTGTTGTTCGGAGTAAATTTTGAATTGTAGGTCCCGCCATTCATGTAGAAAATTAACACAAAAAACATCAGTAGTGTGAGGAGGCAAAATTCTGACTAAAGAGTTTTGGTAATCAATTATGTATGTATGTATGTATGTATTAAGAAATTGAACTGTAGTTTCGTTAATCTTGAAAGTTCAGAGCTAATAGCTATTTAAGACTATTAGCGTCTTACTTTTAAGGCATTGCCATTGCATTAGCTACCTTCCAAAATGAAGAAAATAAAATCAACACTTTATAAGGTACCAGAAATCGTAGCTAGGACCAGTGCTAGTGCAGAAATACCATCAAAACAAGGCTACTTAAGTATATGCGGATATTGATATTCATTAAGAATAAATACAATATAATATTAACACATATTAATGGAGTTTTAAAAACAGATAAGCACACTGAAAATAGTAAAAATAAAGGATATTTATTAAGAATATAAGATTAGAAATTTTAGCCAAACGATTTGGTTTACAAGTAAATGATTTTTGAATATTATTTGAAAGGCAATTTGTTTACTTCAACTTCATGCACATGAACATTGATGACTAAGGGCCATCAAGCATTTGCAGATTCCTGCCTAAAAATTAAAAAACTTTTTTTTTTCTCTCTCATGCTCATATTTAATGTCATCGTCACTAATTTATTGTTTTCTGAAAGTTATCCCCCCTCCCCTTTTTTTTCTGTTTTAATATGACATCAATTAAAGTCTTTGAAAATAAAACTTTCGTTTAAGTTCGTTGTCGTCATTTTAGTTTATAAAAACTCTACAGTTTTTCTACAGTTTCACATTAATATGCATGAAAAAAAGACTGAAAATGAATGAATGAATGAATGAAAAGAATATTTTCAACTTTGCAAAATATAAACTCTTAATAAAAGTGATGATAAATCATTATTCGTATCATCATCAGCTATGACGTTGCCGTCATCATTTTTTTTTAGGAAATTGTACACACACTTCATTGATGCACTTCTGGCCTATGTGTCACAAACTTTTTATTCCTCCACTTAAACTCTTTATCGCATTCATGTTGTTATTGTTGTTGTTGTTTTGTTATTGTTGGATTTCCTTGTCTATTTTTATTTTTTTTCATTTTTCGTTTTTCGTTTTTCATTTTTCGTTTTCCTTTTCAGCTCAGCTCAAGTGATGATGCGAGTCTCTGAGTTAAAGCGGCGACATGCTCAAGTCAAAACCATTCATTCTAACAGTCATTTATTTCTCCAACTACTAGGGTTACCACTACCATTTATAAACATACAAACAATTGTCTTTAAGTGTAGCTATATGCATATGTATGTACGTAAGGGTGTACATATGCCATGGAAAAGTATACGAGAAATATCCGATCTGCAAGGAAGTTTTCCAATTTCGTTGATTTCCTCCTAGGAATCGAAGTGCTGTCCAACCAATCGGTGTAATAATAGGCGGAAGGCATCAAATCTGGTAAATACAGCCTAATGCTTTGATTATATCCTGAAGCAGTATTGTTTTGTTTGAAGGTGCATTGTCAGGTTGCAAATTATCTTCCTTGCATAATAACGGTTCCACCCGGTTTAAGGACGAACACCTTACCCTCTGGTCTCATCAGCCACATAGCATTTTTTCCTGTCAAATATATCGGGTTTTGCAGTCGAAGTTAATGGTTGTCCCAGATTATTGCTTGCCATTCGACAACTTCAAACATGTTTGATGGCCTTCCACGTTCTTCATTCCGGATATCAAAATCCTTATCTCTTAACTGTCCATATCATCATATGCCTCCTCTAGCATTCGATGGGACTCTCCAATATATTTCATCAAACGAAATATATCCTACGCTGTACACCACGATCACCACCCATCTTCTCTTAGTAGCCAGTAAAGTGTCAACGAAGTAACTACTGTAGGGAATGGCAACCATCAGAACAGAATACAATTGTCACTTAAGACCTTGAGGGCATTTTTGAAATGCGTTTATATTCGTATCTGCATGCATATCGTGGTATGCAAGTGTGTATATTTAAATCGTTTAATCTGTGTAGCTGTGTAAATAACTTCCTTGCACCATGTTTATGTGTTTGGAACTTTCTTAGTTTTACTAGAAGAAACACCACTAACACACCCATATACACATACCCACACAAACTCTAAATGAAAAAACAACAAAAAGTAATAAAAAAAGAAACCGAAAAAAACTGTTAGTTTTTCTTTACAGTTATTTTGCTCTTTCATAAATTACCACATAATGTATGTTGCTTTTATGCTGGCAACTACCAACATCTTGTTGGCATAGGTTGTTATCACCTTAAGTTTGTTATTTACCGTCAGCGATTATTGGGGCAGAAGTGATTTCGAAATGTTTAGGAATTCTTATATCATGTCTTAGCTTCGTAAATCAAGAAGGCCGCCAAAGAAAACTAACAATATAAATAAGGAAGCGTATCTGCCACAAGAAACATATCACAGACGGGACTTATGCCCGCCTGAAATATAATTGACAAGCAATAAGAAACAATCTAGAGCTTAACCACTAGAAAACGAACATTTCGATCCATAAGGTCAAGGATCCAACCAGTGAAATTATGAAGACTTTTACGAATATTTGCGATCACCACCTTTTTACTCGGGTCCACAATTGTGCATATCCTAAAACGTGTTGTTATGATTAGCTGTGGGCATAGCCCACATAGCCGACTAAAAGATATGCGTTGTGTATCGTTGAGAGGACTCTGGCGAAATTTCAGGCACTAATTTAACAAGCCTGTATTGATACGCTACTGAAACGAATTCAAAATAGATCTGCAGCCAGGTTTAACCTTGCCCGTCTTGACCGGAATCTCTCACATTCAGAAATGTCCGGTTGATGGCCCCCAAGAAACCTGTTATACTATTATTTGCTTATTGTATCCATGAACGTCTATTGGCGAAAGAACTTGGAGGTCTTATGGATCAGTTGCTGTTAAAAGGTACGGTATCTAATCTACGGTACGGTACGGTATTTAATCTAATACTATAGGGTAGAGGATTTTCTGTAACCAGATCATGGTTCGAATGGTTTGGTAGGTGGTAGATAGTGAGGAACGGTTTTTCTTGAAGGTTGTTGAGGTCCCCGACTGGAAGTATCTACGTTTCCTCATGGAGGTGATCTTACATTGGTCATCTTAATACACCGATCGTCAGAACATTACTCTACATGGTTTGAAGTTCCTTACATTTGGTCTAAATCAGCGCTGTTCAGTTTTTGGTCGAGCAATCGATCATCTTGTACGTGCTTGCTATCATCTGTTTGATCATTCCCCATGTGGAACCAGAAAGGCTTTGAGGGACTTTTCCTATCTTTCAGCTTCCTGCTGATATACTGGGCATGTGGTGAGTAGCCTAGGAGGTGTTGTGTTAGCTCATTAGACCTGAAACCGTGGTGCAACCCCTAGTTCAGACATCTCGTACATTACGGCGACTCATCTGATTTCGAACAAAAACTCTGGGAGTAAATAAAATTGCCTATGAAAAGTTTCTTAAAAATCTCTAATTCGGTGTGGACTTTAAGTTGTAGGTCCCTTCAGTCATGAATAAAATTAACAAATGCAACAAGTGTGATGTGAGTAACTCGGTCGTAAGCCAAATTAAAGGGCCGAATTAAGAAAGCAAGTAAGTAGAGCATACATCCGCTATGACAACTCCCGATGGAAATATCATACAGCCACCTGCATAGGAAACAATGTTAACAACTCGTGGAGGAGATTGAATTTTCTCGATGTAGAGATTGAAAACGTTGGGGTATAGAACCTCTTCTTGAGTTACTAAAGTTACTTTATTTGGAAAATACTCAAAGGATATTTGACAAACTCCTGTCTACCGCAAACGATATTTGTTTGCCAGCATTTGAGATCGGTAGGCGTTGTAGTGTTAAGTACATTAGCTACGAACATAGGTGGCTGTGTCATACGCTTTGTAAAGATCCAATGCCATTACAAAGATGCGTTGACAGGGTTGTTGGTCGATGTTGGTAGTGATTTGATTTTGTGCCGTTGTGGTGCTGTAGAAGTAACGAATTTCATGTTGATGCTGTGCGAGGGGAAGTTGTTGTCTCAGTGTTGACAATAGCATCGCTCTCAGAGTGTTTTAAATGCTCCTATCGTTTCCATTAGTTTCTTACTTTCAGGGCATGATGCATCCAAACGGTTTTAAAATTCAACCACACCGATTGTAGTTGCAATTTTTTAGTTTTTCTCATTCTCTTTCATTTCTTTTTTTGTAGTTATTGTTGTTGTTGTTGTTTGTTATGTTTTTTTATTTTTCTTTTATTTCGTTTTCGTTTTCGTTTTCTGTTTTTAAGTTTTATATGCCTGTCGCCATCATTTATCATTGTCTCATTTAGTTCAACTGCAGTATAAGCCTTTCAGCTATAAAGTAATAAGTGTTTATGACTCTATGTATGTATGTGTGTATGTATGTATGTATGTATAAATGTATGCATATATAAAGCATGTGAAATAATGTTATTTTTGTTGTTGTTAGTATTTTATGATTTGCAAATATTACAACAAAAAAAGAAAAGAAAAACAAGCAACAAATAATAAAATGAGCAAAAATAGCAACAAAAACTGAATAGAATGTGAAATGTTGCAATAAAAAAAAAGAAACAAAAGAAAAAAAAATGATAAGAAATCATAATAGCAAGTCAGTGTCATTAGAAACACGTCTCTGTGTCATTTGCATTTAACATCATCACATCACTTGTGACACTTTCTTTTAAAAAGGAATGCAAAAAAATACAGAAAAAAAATAAAGAGAAAATGTTTTATGCAACAATATTGTCGTAATAAAACATGTTTTAATGTAATGACAAGCAATAAA
>QOCX01000604.1:28593-63996 GCA_005959815.1 Sarcophaga bullata | reverse complement strand
TCTACTGTTTGTTGTTGTTGTTGTTGTTGTTGTTAATATTATAGTTGTTAGAAATATAGATTAACATGCCTGAAAATGTATCCTGTGTTGCATTTACATGCAAGTTGTCTAGAAAGAAATCCTTTTTTTACAAAAACATCGTAAAACAATTGAAATCCATTTAAATAAAGTGTTCAGTTCTTAGTAAAAATTTTGTTTAATTTATTTAACAATAACAACAACAAATTGACAAAACTCTTCACACTGTTGTGGCATACAAAAGGAGTTTAAATATCATCTCGATTGGCTAAAGAACTAAAGGGCCTAATAGCAGAGAGAAGCTTTCAAAGAAATGTTTCGTAAAGGAATTGATTAGAACATCTTTTGAAGGAGAAGTCGCTGTAGTCTAGTAGGTATTGTGTTGGCTTATTAGACGTAAGGCTACGATTCAAATCCCAAGTCAGGCAGCTCCAACAAAACCACGTATTAACAAATATTTCTTCGGTGATTTTCTCTCAGCAAATTTCTAGTAAATACGCTGAGAGTAAATAAAAACTTGCCATGAAAAGTTTCTCAAGAATCTGTAATTCAGATTCGAATTTAAACAGTAGGTCCCACCACTCATGTATAAAATTAACACACACAACATAAGTGATGTGAGAAATTAGGTTGTAATCCTCACTGAAGGGTTGTAATGACCAATTGTGTACGTATGTAATATATTTTCATATTCGTTTTTGTTCGAGATATCTGAACTGGGGTTTGAACCATGTGGTCTCGCGTTAGAAAGTAAGCCAACTCATTACTATAAGATTTAGCGACTTTAACCACAATATCTTATGAAAAATCTGAAATCTAATAATCTAATCAACAGAAGACAGTGTCACCAAAGGTTTATGCTGCTAATATCCTATTAGTATTATTGTTCGAATGATGAAGATGAACGCGTTTGGTCATCGTTTCGACTGGAAAATCAGTATACATTCTAATGATCTGGAAACATTAGTCTCTAATAAAAGAAGTTCTCGATGATAATAGCCACAGCATAGATTTGCTCAATATAAAATCGTAAATCGATGAGAGGACTCCTTAGCTACCAAGAATGGCAAAAAAGAAGAGACGTGAAATTTGTTATGGTGCCTATAAGAGTTCTCCTTATCCATTTGTTGTTAGTGTTTATATTTCCTTTATACCTGCGGCATACATTGGTATATCAGTCGCACTTCTATCGCTAGTGAGCGTACATTAGAATTCCCGTGAAGCATAAACTCATCTGCTGAAGTATATATTCAAGGTAGAATGTAGGTGGCCACTGAAAAGCTGTGAGAACAGTGTCAGAGAAACAATTGGGAAAGTTTTGTACTTCAGATATTCAAACAATCATACTATAATTATAAATTACCTCTTTCTAGTATTTAGTACTGAGTTTGCAAAATGCTCAGTTAGACTCTAGAACAATCTTATGTAATATAAAAGATGTCAAGGTTTACATATACAATCAACTGCGAAAATTTAATTTACTTATGTAAAGATGATTGTTATTTGCTTCATTTTGAAATTAAAGTGTCAATAAGATATCATATCTGTCATAATACACAGCATAAATATATACCACCTACCGAGTGTTGGCTTGAAAATAAAACGTAAAGTACATACAACATTAGAGATCAACAATGAATCACTTTTTGCGCTGCTCACAAGTACTCATGAAATTTTGAGTATGAGTGAGTCAACAGTATTGAAATTTAACTACTTTGATTCATTCGTACTCACTACAACGTTGATTTATAAATACAAGTTGCAATGAGTATGAGTACAACGTTGACATCAAACTCATAACATTCGAAATATGTTTGATTCATAAGCCTACTCATTCTGATTCATAAATTTAGAAGAAATACTTATAATATGTACTCAAAAATGATTCGAGTGATTCGAATAATTCATCAAAATTTACAATCTTAGTTATTGTTGCATTTACAACAAAAGAAAAAAGACACACAAGCAAAAAAACACAGAGCAGCAAACAGAGCAAAGACACAACTTTCTAGTGAGTTGGTATTGTAGTGTTCGTACTCGAATCATACTTGTTTTGTGAGTGGTGCATATGTTGAGTAAAGAAGAGTCACATCATGCGTAGTATTAAGTATGAGTATGATGAGTACTTCAAACTTCGAATATGAGTAGCATGAATATGATATTAAAATAAGTATGAATGCGTATAAGTATTAGAAATTATGAGTATGATTCGATTCTACTCATCTTTTTGAATACTCATTGCTGATCTCTGATATCTACGTTTACAAATATGAACATACGAGACGTATGATAAATATTTTCTATAAATATCAGTTTGTTATTACTCATACGCGGTGCAACAAATACTGTCATGTAAAATTACCCTTTGGCATCTAGTGAAATCAGAGTTCTGACTATAAACTGAAATTGAAAAATTTATGCATACATTATATACATACATACATACATACATACATACATACATACTATGTATACATATATATTGAAGAACAAATTTAACAAGAAATTTTCTACTTTTCCTCAAACTCAACTGAATTATGCTTGAAACTGCGTTATTCATACAAAAATGTTTTTTTTGCCATGGAAAAAAATTTTGCTTTATGAATGCCTGCCTCATCGTATATTAAATTGTTTATATTTTATTAGCTATGCTATCTAAAACGAAAAATTGTTACGAAAAGTTTTTTTCTTTTTTTTTTTTTGATTTATAAACTTTTGCCACGGCAAATAGTTTTCGAATTTTTTCGTTGAACGCTTTTGGAATTCTTTTTGTGCATCGTTTTCCGCTGTTGTAAACAACAAAATGATTTATTGTTACGTATACGCTCTCATAGCATTAAATAAGAAAGCTGATATTTGTTTACGGCTGTATGCGTATGAGGAATTTTATTTACCCCTAAAGTATGCTACAAAAATTAAGTGAACCACACAAGAGATGAATATTAACAACGAAATTAAATGGCAGCAAACAAGCAATGAAACGTTAACCCAGTAGGCAAATTTGTAATGAAACGAAAATTTATTTCGAATTAAAAAAAAAAAAAATAAATAAATTAAAAATTTTTAAAAGAAGAAAAATTAAAAAATTATTCTCTTTGTTTTCTCTTTATAATTTCGTATACAAATGCCTCTACCGTAAAATATCAATTGAAGAATTAAGTTTTAATCACAAAAAATTCTGCTACATATTATACCCTTGACTGTATTATATTCAGCTGCCTACACATTATTTAAATTTTTATTATTTTTTTTTTTCTTAAGAAACTCAACTTTAAACCTGTAGTCAAAGTTAAAACTTCTAAAGTATACAACAACTACAAAAAAAGAAGCAAAAAACAAACAAGAAAAAAAATTCCCAACAACTTTTATGTCAATATAGTGTCAACCTTCAACTTTAAACTTATAAAATAGAAAACAAAAACACGTAAAATTGAAGGCGAGCATACCACTGCAGGAGACCTGTATACGGTACATCTACTCTGAACACATTGCAAACGATATGCTGCGTTTATTAGAAATATTTCACAGAATGAATGCATTTTCTTCTTCTAAGAAACATGAAAGAAAAGCAAAATAAAAAAAGAAAAGAAAAGAAAAGAAAAGAAAAGAAAAGAAAAGAAAAGAAAAGAAAAGAAAAAATATTCTTGAATACTTTAAAAAATTGGAAAAACATCAAAACAATACAAAACGTGATGTTGTACTGAAGCAAATATTTAGTGTTTAATGCGAAACGAATGCATTCACAATATATATCGACTTTTATCGATAAATAGACGAGGAAAATTTCAAGGCAACTGTTGTAGAATGAATTCTGTTGGCAAAACAAAAAGTTCACAAATTTAATGTTTAAGATGAAGAAAATATCAGGGAAATACTTAAGCAAGTCCGTATATTTTCTTAATAAAGATTCCTCAAAAAATGAATTTCGATTTGTAAAAGAATTTAATTTAAACTAATTGGCTATGGATTTGATTCCTAACCTATCAACCGAATGGCATACACTGTTAAGACATGTTCATAAACGCTTTAAGTCTGCAACTGAAGAAAACCTTACAATAAAAAGTCTAACAGAGCTAAAGACCGCGATCTCAGTGACCAGTTGGCATCCTTCCCACCTTGCCCTCATATCACTAGCAGCATAACCAATTTGATATAAACTTAGCATTCATCTTGATGCAACCACAAATCGTTGGTATGCAGATAATCGAATTCAGACCAAAAGAAATTGATAATCAGCGACCTATTGTGCTCACTGGTGACAGTAATAGCCTGGCCAATGACTTTTTTAAAGAAATATGTAAAGATAAAATCGTCAGCCCATACTTCACACCAAACATAGACTTTTTCGATATGCAGTGGACACTTTTGGATTTTAAGGGGACTGGTATCGTCTCAAATTCGAAATTATCTAGAAATGGGCCTCATTGCTGAAGTTTTTTTTTTATAAAAATTTGGGTCGGTTTACAACTGCTTCAGAGCCCACTCAGCGAACACACGTCGCTTAAATTCTTGCGACAAATGAATTTTGTATGAGTGCAGGCCACAGTCACCTAGCAAAATGGGTCAACGACAGAACACTTATGAACGCCACAAAATCGATTGCCTCTAATTCTTCTACATACTCTAACGATCGCTGGCGATGCGTTCAGAAGATCTTGCGTTTCATCGAAATACACGAGTATTGGTCGATTACTTCTTGAATCAAGAGACTAGAATGTCTTCACCACATTTGGGAATAATCCTCTCAGTAGAACGATTATGCTGATTGTCAAATGGGCAAAACAAAGGTTAGATCACACGAACAGAGGACCCATTTTGATAGAACAATTTTATGATTTGCACGAGTTAATGAATCGTACATCTAGTCGTGGTGATTTGACAAAACTCGCTGATTAAATGACAATAAATTAGTCAGATGTAGCTTAAACAAGATGGCTGTTATCACGAGCTGTAAATTTTCTTTTGAAGACCCAACGATATAAACGATAGGATTATAGCCGGGTCTGAAACGCGATTTGGAGGACAACACAGTTTGCAGCCGCTAGCCACATAACATGACAGGTTTTGGTTTCATTCATGAGAAGTTTCTAGAGTGAGGAATTTAGACACAAAAATTATAAAAGTTGCTGCAGCTTGACTTTTTCTTGCTTGGCTACATCAATGCGCCTGCATAAGTACGAGAAGAATTCTCAAACGCTACAGCATTACATTATTCGTCAAGTTATCACCAAGTTACCGCTGGAAATTTACGAAAAAGTAGACGAAACCTACACCAGCTTGTCTGCAATCTAATCTAGAGACCGATGGTAATTTTAATATCTTAGTTCAAGCCTAATGGAATCAAATTTTAATTGAAACTAAAGCTTTACTTTACTTTTGAAAACCACTGAATGGAGAAAAACTTACCAACAATGCTCATCAAACATGCTTGTAAACTCCTAAGTAGAAAAAGTTATAAAAACAAAACAACAACAACAACAATAATAATAACAACAACAACACTATTTAAAATCAAAGAAGTTTTTTTTTTTTTGTTTTACAACACCCTTTAACACTTCTGCACAATTTCCATTTAACATTTGTAAAACTTTCCACCACGAACTCGAACTCTCTAACACTTCCTCTTCACTTTCGTTCTTTTTTTTTAGCTACAGTCGGATATGTGTCAGTGTTTCTTCATATCGAGTAATATGTTTGTTGTGTGTGTAAGTGTGTTTATCTGAGAGATAGTTAAAGTTGAATAAAAAAACAATTCTTTAACATTTCACTCTCACCTCAAAGTGCATTTTTCCGTAAAATTAACCAAAAAACATTTATGAGCTAAAAATTCATACAAATTCTTTCTCTCTTCTCTCTCTCCTCGCTCACTCCTCTCTTTCTCCAGCATGTGTTTATACAAGATGTATGTTTATCAATTTGACACGCATGCACTGCATATCCCCCCCCCCCCCCCGCCATCTCACATACATTCAAAAATTCTAACATTAGACGAGTTGGACAATTTGCAAGGACTTAACTCTTTAGGGCTTCTGGAATAATCAAAATCAAAGTCAAAAATCATTGTCAAAATAAGGGTCTACACAGCTATAGATTGCAGACATGGTGGTGTCCTTTTACCATTAATGTGGAGGCGAATTATCGGCGAACTGCTGACAAAACTATCTGAAGCGGGTATTTGCTGCAAATAATTTGCAGATAATATTGTCTTGTTGGCTCAAGGCAAATTTAAAGTAAATCTCTGGGATATCACTTAAAGACGTTTTGGGACTGTAAGTCGTTGATGCATTATACGACTATACTACCACTGACAAGAACAAGAAAACTTCCCTACTCCTCTAGAGCGAGATAATATCACAGTTAATGGACACAAAAGAGGAAGGAAGGTAGGATATTTGACTCTAGAGCGATGTAATATGACAGTTAATGGACGCAAAAGAGCATCTTAGGAAAGACCAGGCATGTCGTAATGTTATACAGAAGGCTTGAAGGGAAAACCTAAGGATTACAGAATACAAGAAATCAAACTGGATGTATACTATGATGGACGAATAGACGGGTCAAGAATGGATCGTGGGCAGGATCTAGAGTTTGTGGTTACCAAATGAAATAATTTCAGCACATGAGGATACCCACAGGTATCGTCCAAGCCGAAGTTTATGCCATCGAAATTTGTTCAATTCAAGTTGGATAGGCGGTACAAATCACAGGATATTGGAAAACTATCAGACAGTCAGATCGCCATTTGTGCACTCGGCTTTTATGAGGTTAAATTAAAGATTTTATGGAACTATCAGGATAAGCTACGTAGGCAAAATGAGATTCTCACCTGTTGGGTCACTGGTCATGTGGAAATTCGCGAAATATCCTAGTAGGCGAGCTTGTGAGAAGGGAAAAAGGGAAGGGAGAAGAAGAGTTTCCACGCCATTTAAACCTTCTGTGAAAAGCGGATGATATTTGAAAAACGAAAATCAACAAAAGGGAAAATAAAGACAGGCAAAAAATTGTCTTAAACAGAGTAAATTGAAAGCAATCAAGACTTTTGTTGGGATATTACAATAACAGAAGAGGAGATCTGAGTTATGCAGCAGATTAACGATGAATAATCTCAGGTTAATAATTTGTCTTTTGACAAGGCACTGTAGGCTCAGCGTACAATAACTCAGAATCGTATCGAACTCAACATGTAGCGATGTTGAGAATAAATTATCAGAACGCATTTTTAGAACCTTGCATTAAGGCATTTCTGATGGTAACACCTAAGTGTTAGTGCATAACAGCCACTAGGCAGGGAGTTATCATTGCTGATAATAGGTGGTCTAGTAGGTAGAATATTGGCTTGTTAGACGTGACGCCAGGCTTCAAACCTCAGGTCAGACTTCTCCAACAAAATGATATATGAAAATAATATTTCTTAGGCGACTTCCTCTCAGCAGATTTCTGTCAAACGCCATAAAAAGTTTCTCAAAAATCTGTCGTTCGAAGTTGACTTTAAACGGTAGGTTCCGCCTCTCATGTATAAAATGGACACTCACAACGTAAGTGGTGTAAGAAGCTAGATTGTAATCCAAACTGAAGAGGTGTAATGAATAATTATGTTTGTATGTATGTATGTGTGTGACAGTATGAAGTATATCGCTGCAATAGGCTTGGAGGAGACATATTAGAGTTACTCTATAAAGTATGAGGTGAATACAATAAATCGTAGGTTAATTAAAGGATGTCATGTTCAGTTTAACGATTAACATTTGAAAGCTGTAAAGTAGGCCCTCTAAAAGGCCGAAGAACTTTTAAAGCTACTGTTTATACGTATGTATTACCTTATTACTGGCCTTGCTTACTGTGTGTGTCTATGTTTGTGTTCCTTTTTTTTTTTTTGTGAGTGTGCATTATAAATATTGTGTTAGTTTTTGCTGTGGCTGGTAACGTCTCTCTCTCTCTCTCTCTCTCTGTCTCTCTCTCTCGCTCTGTCTGTCTGCCCTCCCGCCCTGTTTGTTATTTTACACTCAATAGTCACAAGATGTTTCAATTCACAAGAAGCTTTACACCTTCTTTCCATGTCTGACTTCATTGCATTTTTGCAAGCGCTGTCAGTAGTGCAAAACATGCAAAATATTATTAAAGCCACGTACATTCTGTATGTACGTATGTATGGTATGGTATGGTATGTACCTAAGTGTGTGTGTGTGTGTGTGTATTTAAGGATGGCAAAGTAATGAAGCCACAGTTTCTTTTCTTTCACTATTTGTTGTTGTTGTTGTTGTAGTTTCCCTAATGCACTTCTTTTTTGTTTATTTCTGTAGAATTTTTGTTGTTTTTTTTCTCCTTTTATTTTAAGAAAACTGCCAGTAAACGTTGATGTTGAATAAGAAGGATGAAAAAAATTAAAACAGAAGGTAAACAAAAAATGAAAAAAACGGAAACGAAAAAAAATTTCTGTGAAAGAAAAACATGCGTCCATATGATGTTGTTTATTTTCCTAAAGCTAAACGTTGCATACCACTTCAGAATATTTTTTCTCCACATTTTTTTTTTCTTCAAACTTAAATGGACGCCATTACATTTGTTGCTGTAGGTAAAATATGGTTCAGGTTGTTTTCCAGGTTACCACCATAGTTGCCTTATTTTTTCTTTATTTTTTTGAAAAGTTTCTTTAAAAATTGAATTCGTAAATAAGTTTTGTTGAGGAAGTGAGTTCGTAAGTGTACTTCTTAAATTAATTCAATTTGAAATTAATTTTAATTAAAAGAGGCTGTTGTCTGCTGCTCTATAATGTTACGTATTTAAGTAACATTTTAATTTAAATTTTGGTTAATTGGTATGCAGGTGGCCAATTTTGGGCAATAATTTCTAAATTCCGGTAGATAAGGGTTAAGAAAGATTTAACGAAGCTATCTCTTCTACATTCGAAAGGCAGATAATTACGCGGAATAGATCGTCGATACATTCTGCTGTGAGATACTATCGTAACTTACGATAGCCAGGAGCCTATTAACGCACTGAATTCCAACATAATGAACTTCAAGATGGTGTACATCTGGCACAGATATCACAATGACACAGCAAAACGATATGATTAACATCATATGAATACCAGGGCGCAATAACATTCGAAGTAACGGCAAAGTGAATGAACTGGGCAGGTCTGGCATAACCATTGAACTCTCCGATGAATTATCACTGCAAACAACAATCGACAATGAAGTCATCAAATCCATCAATAACTGATATGAGGCTTCAGACACAGTCTGACCGACCTAGAAAATATGGTCAAAGCTAGATGGAAGGCGCACAATAAATCTAATTAAAATTCACAATCTAGGGATCATTACGGGGCATTGCATTATGAGCACAAAAATGAAAACTATTGGTCTTGGACACTTGCAAACGATTTCTACGGAAACTGCAGAGATGAAAAAGGAGAGGAGATAACTTGTCACAAGGCCCCATTGGTCTTGAACACTTCCAAATGATTTCTACAGAAACTGCAGAGATAAAGGAAGAAGAGGAAATTGCTTGTTATGAGGCCCTATTCGTCTTGGACACTTGCAAACGATTTCTACAGAAACTGTAGCGAAGAGGAAGAAGAGGAGATTGCTAGTCCCGAGGAGTATTGGTCTTGGACATTTGCAAACGATTTCTACAGAAACTGCAGAGAAACACGCACAGAGGAGACTGCTTATCACGAGGCCCCATTGGTCTTGAACACTTGCAATCGATTTCTACAGAAACTTCAGAGAAGAAGAAGAAGAGAAGACTGCTTCTCACGAGGCCCCATTGATCTTGGACTCTTGCAAACGATTTCTACAGAAACTGCAGCGAAGAGAAAGAAGAGGAGACTGCTAGTCCCGAGGAGTATTGGTCTTGGACATTTGCAAACGATTTCTACAGAAACTGCAGAGAACAAGAAGAAGAGGAGACTGCTTATCACGGCCCCATTGGTCTTGAACACTTGCAATCGATTTCTACAGAAACTTCGAGAAGAAGAAGAAGAGAAGACTGCTTGTCACGGAGGCCATTGATCTTGGACTCTTGCAAACGATTTCTACAGAAACTGCAGAGGAGAGAAGAAGAAGAGAAACGTGTAGGTCCCGAGCCCTATTGGTCTTGAACACTTGCAAAGGATTTCTACAGAAACAGTAGAGAAGAGGAAGAAGAGGAAAAAGAGGAAGAAGAGCAGAGGCTTGTCATGAGGCCCCATTGGTCTTGGACACTTGCAAACAATTTCCACAGGAACTGCAGAGATAAAGGAAGAAGAGGAGACTGCTAGTCCCGAGGCCTTTTGGTCTTGGACACTTGCAAACTATTTCTATAGAAACTGTGAAGATAAGGAAGAAGTCGAGACTTCCACCTATGCTTTACGATATTGTAGGCGTAAAAGGCCCTTTGGTGCCAACTACTATATAGATTATCTAGAGTAACTATTATGTGCATTGACGTTTTCAATCTTAGTCGCATTACCAGTAGTTTTGATTCGTTCTAGGGCTAGGGAATAACAGAAAACTGTTGTATCACACCATGTCCACCTAATAGTTAGTAGTGAATGATGAATTTCTATCTGGAATTCAACTTTTTTGTTTAAAATTATGGTTTTGGAGCAATTGAGGAAATAAAGGAATAATCCCACGATTTAATTATGCTCCTACTTATGCTCCTTTGCCACACATAAGTTTCTAGCATCTTGTTTTGCCTTTTTGACATTAGTTTGCTTCCATTGTGCTCATGTGACTGTTATTTGGTAATTTTTTAAGGGAAACCTTTTCGTTCCTCTAGGTCATTAATGACACTTCGCTGTAAAAGACAGCAACAAGTCTTTTTCCCGTTGTTGAAACAATTATTCAAGAGCGTTATGAATCTTTTTAGTGTTGAGACAACGCATCAAATGCAATATTTCATGAAGTATTGGATGAAACCAATTGAATTGACTGTTGAAACTGCTTGAGTTGATTAAGTGCAATGAATTTGAAAACAAAACTTGTTTGATTGAACTTTTTGTCGTTATTAACGATTATATACATACATACATACATAATTGGTCATGACAACCCTTCAGTCAGGATTACGACCTAGCTGCCCATTACAATTTATGTTGTACAGTCGACTCCGAACTGCAGATTTTTTGAGAAACTTTCCATGGCAATTTTATTAACTCTCAGACTAACTTTAGCCAGAAATCCACTGCGAAGAAGTCGTTGCAGGACTATTTGTTTCAAATTTCCTTTTGTTGGTGATGTCTGACCTGGAGTTTGAATCGTGACCTCACGTCTGATAAGACAACACAGTACCTACTAGACTATGACTTTTCTTCGGTTGTTGCAACAATTATTCAACAACTTAGTGAACCTTTTCAGTTTAAAGACAACGCATTAATACGCATTATTTCTTGAAGTATCGGTTGAAACCATTAGTCTGGTCTATTCAAACTCATTTGATTGAAGGTTTTTTCGTAATCTATGACCATAGTTTCGCTAATTAACAAAAGGCACCGTCTTCTATGCACTGCCTTGTGATTAAAATTGTCCTGCCGTTGAAAATAAGTTCCTTTATTTTGTTTTTCTACCTTTAAAACAACAAAATATCTATCATTTCATTGACCCACAAGCAAAATGTATCAAAAAAAAAGAAGGAAAATGTTGTTGAATAAAGAAAGAAAAGAGGAAAGAACTGTCCAAACAATTTAAAAAACCATTTACTTGGCCAAATTTGTGTGCTTGTGTTTGTCCTTATCCTTAAAAATGTCGATATATATGCCATTGAAAGAAAGAAGAGGATGAAATTTTAACCTGAGTTTTTATTTTTATTTATCAGGATAAATTTATTGTCATTAATTTAGAACATCCAACACAATCTGTACCACGGCGATGGATTTTTTGTTTTTTTTTGTTTTGCTTTTTTAACTTAAAAATATCGTCAATAAATTTATTCCATTTCCGCTTAGTATTCTTTCTATCCTTATATTTATATGCTATACAGAGCGAGTAAGAGAGAGAGAGAGTGAGAGGAAAGGAGAGCAAGAGATTTTATCACACAATCATTGTAAATTACAAAAACATTTTAAGTATTTCCGGTATTTTACGCGTTCATTCGTTGTCTTCTTGTCAGAGATCAATGGGCGTTAAGACAGAATTCAATGAAAAGCGGGAGTTGAAATGCAACCAAAACAAAAATTAAGATAAAAAAAAGGAGTGAAGAAAAGAACTTGAGAGGGGGCAAGATGTAGTAAAAGATTGATTTCACAGTCAGTACAAAACTGCTGTGATACCAATAAAATGTAATTCGTTGCTGTCGTTGTGTTACGTTTGTCACCAGGCAAAAATATCCTGCTAAAAAAAAATAGTCCGTTTTGCAAAAGGATGCGCGCCAAACAGTGTAACAAATCGCTGCTATTTGTTGCTGCTGTCATTGGTATTACGTTTATCTCTTATATTTATCCGTTTCACAACTATTTGTAAATAAAGAAAGAAAAGAAAAACGAAATGAAATGAAAAGAAAAGCAAAAAGAAAAAGAAAAAAAAGGATTTTCAAATGAAGAAATACTTACCGCCATAACTACGTCGTATTGCAAGTGCACTTCAATCAATAAAAGAAAAGAGTTCAAGTATTTCGAGTTTCTTTCAATTTTTTTTTCATTTCTATTTTATTCATTCATTCAATATTTCATTTTCACTCTTGAAATCCTGAAATCTAGGGGGACAAGCAAACTACAAATAATAAAATGAAGGAAAAAAAAAACGAAAAAAAAGCGAAAAACAGAAAAGCAAGAACGATTGAATGAAATATCGTTTAAAATACAATTGAAAACGTTTTCTTATTTTTTTATTATTTTTGAATACGTTTATCTGTGTCTCTTAAACTATTCAATTCCCATTTTTGAAGTGTAAATATTTCAATGCAACTTCTTTTCAATGCAACACTTAGTTTGTTCGACGTACACGTTTTTAAATGTTGATCGATTTGTAATAAATAAACAGAAGCCCTATAATCTACAAATCGACTGTTTATCGGCAGCAGTAGGAGGACAGCAGAAGCTGCTTTGGAGTGAAGGAGCTGTATTTAGAACTCGGACATGGTCAATTTGATCCTCCTTATTTTCCACTTTGGTTAGCTACAGTCCATGTAGTTCTTGTCCAGTTTTCTTTAACAATTCACCCTCCTTTCAAATCTGCCTGAAAATTAATGAGTTATGTCCGATCCGATGGATCTTGATGGGGCACAAATCAGTATCAGGTGTCTTGGACACTTGCAAACGATTTTTACAGAAACCGCAGAGATGAGGAAGAAGAAGAGGCTCTTTGTCATGAGGTCCATTGGTGTTCGACACTTACAAACGATTTCTACAGAAACTGCAGAGACGAGGAGGAAGAGGAGACTGCTTGTCACTAGGCCCATTGGTATTGGACACTTGCAAGCGATTTATACAGAAACTGCAGGGATATAGAAAGAAGAAGGATACTGCTTATCACGACACTTATTGGTTTTGGACACTTGCAAACGATTTCTATAGAAACTACAGAGATCAGGAAGAAGAAGGATACTGCTTGTCACGAAGCTCCATTGGTGTTGGACACTTGCAAACGATTTCTACAGAAACTGCAGAGATTGGGAAGAAGAAAGAGACTAGTTATCACGGGGCTCCATTTGTCTTGGACACTTGAAAACGATTTCTACAGAAACTGCAGAGATGAGGAAGAAAAGGAGGCTGCTAGTTACCTATGCTTCATATTGTCGTAGAAAAACAAGCGGCTTGGTGACTACTACATCGATGAACTGTAGGAACTATTATGCGTTGACTTTAGCAGTCTGAGTCATGTCAGCTGTAGCACAGAGTGTTTTTTTGAGAGTAGACGATAACAGAAAGCCAACCAACTTCCGTTGGTGGACAGCCATCTTCTTCATATGTGGTGTAAATATCAAGGCATCCCACATCGAGGCTTTATTCAGTCTGCTTGGCGAAATCGCCAGGGATAGTGTTGTTTTATTAATATGGGGTTGCTCTTTTCGGGCAAATTACAGCATGATTCGCACGTTTTACTATCGCCATAATCATGGGTAAATTGCAGACTACTTGTTGAGTAAACAAATGACCAAACCAACATCACCGAAAACATTACCGCTTGAGCCTGCAATCCTATAAAATTCAATTGGCGCAGAAACTGAAGATAAATGATCGTAGACGATGACGTGTGTACATTGAGGTAGCTGGAATTGACCCTGAAACAGAAGTTGAACTACCGTAGAAGACGACGTGTGTTTTCATAGAAGCATTTAGCAATTGATCCTCAAACAGAAGGTTACTGACCTGTAGACAATGACGTGTGTTCGTTGAGGCAGTTGGTAATTGACCATAATTTTCATACAAAAATCATCAGCTTCAGCCCACTTCTGCATGAGTACGTTGCTCATCTCACATGGAGATCGAGCAATTTGACACAGTGGGACTCTTTCTTGTGCGGTTTTCTTATGTCCGAGTTGTATGTAAACAAGACAAAAAAATAGCTAAGCTTCAAGGCAATATGAGCCATGCGATTAAAATCAAATTCAGCCTGACGTCTGCGCCCGAAATCTTGGAAAAATTCATATTCCGAATGCCCTGCAACCAGAACATTTCATGACAATTTTATTTTACGATCGTTGTTTCTTGTCAGAAGACTGATGAGAAGCAGTTGCCAGTTTTCTTTATTTTGTTTTGTTTAAGCGATCTGAGGGACTGAACACACCGGCTCCCATCTAATAAGCCAACGCAACACCTCCTTGACTACGGCGACTACACATCCACTTTGTTTTGTTTAAATTCAAAGATATTAAGCGCTTTATGAAAGACCTAACAACTTTTACCCTCGAGAAACAGTATTTAAAGAAGTTTGAAGCTTAAGTTTGAAGGCCCTGTTTGATGTGATATATAAACGCAGCTTAGAGACGTTCTGTATATCGCTCTCCCATATGCAAAATTACTGTGTATGTTTAAATATGCAACAATCATATCAAATTTGCGTTACTATTACTTGCCACATGTGCAACCTTTATAACACAACTCCATTGCGTTGTGTGCATCTGTCATTTGCATTTGAATTTAAACATTTCTGTCAGCAAAGTCTTTATCAAACCCCTTTAATGTGACACTTTTGTTCCAGATGATGTTCAAATTACAAGTCATTTCTAAATTGTTACTCTTAAACGAAAGTAATTTTGAAAACGAATATACAGCACCTACAGCCAAACCATACATACGCAGATGTATTCAGACATATTCACTGTTATGTATATATGTGAGCTATGTATGTATGTGAACACCTATAAATATGATCACATAAGTATCACAAGCAATGTTTTGTAATCCAAATTTTATTTTTTGGTCCTCTTTTCTTCTTTATTTTATTTTTTTTTTTATCATACTCTTGCCGTCTTTGTCTATCATTTCCGTCTTTGTGATTATTTTGCAAGTTTCATGTTGCTGCTGTTGCTGCTGTAACCAACTCGTGCTGTGTGCTGTTGTCGTCTAGTGGCAGTGAATGCAGAAAAGTTGAAATGATAAGAAAACTTTAATGTTTGTTGTTGTTATTTCTTTGTATTTTTTGTTGCCGTTTGTTTTTGTTTTTTTTAGTTCACCAGGACACTCTGACATATGATTAGTAATTGTAGTCTGACGCTGATGATAGTATTCCATACAGTATCTGTTTACATATTGTTAAAGTTTTCGACACCCTACACTGGTATAACTAGTCATCAATTGAAATTGGTTGGCAAATATAATCAGTAGGTGGTTAACTGAAACTTTATTTGATAAGTGATATCTCTATTGCGGCCGTAAAGTCGTCGTAGTCTGGTAGGCAGTATGTTGGCTTAATAGACGTGAGGCCACGGTTCAAACCCCAGCTTAGACATCTTTAACGTAATGTAATATGAAGAATTAAGAAAACTCCGAGAGTAATTGAAATTGCCATGAAAAGGTTCTCAAAAATCTGTCTTTCGGAGTCGACCTTAAACTGTAGATCCCTCCAATCATTTATAAAAGCAACAGACACAACATAAGAAGTGTGAGAGGCTATGTTGTAATCCTGACTTCAGTCAACCCTTCAGGGTTGTAAGGGTTTTTCGATGGTTCAGAGATAACGAATCTGATGAGAGCAATGAAGAACGTGGAAGTCCACCACAAGAAATTTGAAGACTTCTAGTTGCAAACAATATTGAATGAAGACGACACTTTGAGTGAGAAACTAGTGTAAAATGTTGCTCAATAAGCAATTTCTAAGCGTTTAAAATCTATGGAAAGCTACCTACCTAGGGTAGATTGAAGTGGTAGCTGTGATTGCCAAAGCTCACATAAGAATACATAACAGCCCACACCACAGATCACACCACAGGTAGGCGCAGTCCCTGTACTTATCGAATTTCCCTAAACTAATAATAAAAAGTTGGCCGGCGCACAAGCTATGGAAACGATCCATAAGCCTGGAATATGGGTGCCACTTGAATTGAATTGGAAAATCGAAAAACTATCCGTGAAATTTTGATTCAAAGGCACGATAGAAAATCAGTGTTGCATCGCATTATTATTGGATTTATTTTGAGAATTCTAAGCGGTAGTCGCCGTAGTGTAGTAGGTACTGTGTTGGCTTATTAGACGTGAGGGCTCGGTTTAAACTCCAACCAATATGAAAAAATATTTCTTCGGCGACTTCCAATCAGTAGATTTCCAGCAAAAATTCTGAGAGTAAATAAAAATTGCCATGAGAAGTTTCACAAAACCATTGGAGTTGACTTTAAACTGAAGGCCCCCACTTAAAAATGAAAGTAACACACACAACATAAGTGCTGTGAGAAGCTAGACCGTAATCCTGACTGAAGAATTGCAACGTTTGGTATGTATGTATGTATGTATGTATGTATGTATGTATGTATGTATGTATGTATGTATGTATGTATGTTATGTATGATGTATGTATGTATGTATGTATGTATGTATGTATGTATGATGTATGTATGTATGTAATGTATGTATGTATGTATGTATGTATGTGAATAAAAAAATTATGGATTACTCCGTGGCACCCATCAACTATGGCTGCAAAACCAGATCGACTCGGCAGGAAGACAATGCTGTGTGTCTGGTGATATCTGAAAGGTGTTCTTATAACTAGTGAAACTGTTAATACAGATCGCTAATGTCCGCCAGTAATCAACTTGAATCATACCTTGATCGAAAAACAACCAGAATCGGCCACAAGCCACCTGCACGCAAAGAAAAACCAGCTCAGGATACAATCAAAGCGAAAGATAGGAAGCTGCTTTATATCCCACGTATCGCATACAATTTTTTATTTAAATTTTCTTTTCAGTCAATTAGTCTGAGCTAGGCAAACCATACCTTATCAAAATAGTAAAATCATAGGGTATTCCTTTGTCGTAGTCGAACGACTGAAATTTTTTTTCTTTTCGGGAACTCTGTTCATTCATATATTATTGCCACTGTTTTTACTATTAAACTTGCTAACACACTTACGCACTCTTTCACATACAAACACAGTTTCAAAAGTAGCTGCTGCTGTTGGTGCTGTTTGTAACAACGCAGAAACAACATTTGTTTGAATATAAAAACTTAAAAAGTTAGAAAAATATACGTATGCTGCGTACAGTACACTACAGTAATTGGGTGACAAATATTAGAGGGGATCCTTGCTTAGGATGTTAAAAACAACTCTAATAGGTTAAGTGGTTACAACATTATCTAGTAAAAGATGTTCTATTGTGAAGAAAAATCAAAGTAGGTTGATTCAAGAATTCAGACTTTAAAGTTGAAAATTGTAGAATAAAAATCAAGTTTTTACCCCCCAGGTGCAGTGACACCTTAATGTTGCACAAAAATTTATTACATCAGAGCAACAAGCAAACGTATATACATCGGAGTATTACATTCAGTTGCATACACTGAAATCCATTTGATTGTCTATGTATGTCTGTATGTATGTCTGTCTGTATATCGCCTTGTTTCTAAGGGTTAAGCTTTATATAAGCCAGTGTCATTCTAATCGTAAGGCAAATATGTTTTGCCTTCTAATCTTCTTCAGTTTTTTGTTTTTTCTTTTTTGGTAAGTTTGTTCCTTTTGATTTTCTTTCATTTAAGTTTGTGTGTGTTTTTTCTATTTTGTTCGTCTCTTTTTGAAAAGTTTAGACAGACAAAGTTTTGTGGTAAATTTGAACAACTGTAATTTTCTTCTTCTTCTTCTTCTTCTCTGTGTGTTGAATTTAATAAAGGAAACGAAAAAAAGAACCCCAAAAAAATCATCTCAAAAAAGAGAAAAAAAGTCAGAAAAATTTTAGTGAGATTTTGTTGTTGTTTGTAATTCTGTACTGGTTGTTGCTCTTGTTTTATTCTATTTTTATTTTTATTTAATTAAAAAGGATTTAAGAAGCTTTTTCTATTTATAGTCTTGGATTAAATAACAACAAAAAATAGAAAAAAAAATAGAAAAACGTTTCTTTTTATTTTTTTTTGTTTGTTTTCTTCTCCGTTTTTATTTGAACGATATCTGCATAGAAATAGAAAATTTTTCTCTTTGTATATACAATAAGTGTGCTAGAGTTGCCATTGTGTAATTAAATTTTGGATTAGAAATAAAAACTATTTAACAAGTGTTTGACTAAATATTTCGTTACAAGACAAACGAAAACTTCGAAATTCATTTCCTCTTTTAGCCGGTATGCAATGTATGGATGAACTTTAATGAATGAACAAGTCTTTTGTTGAATTTAACAGAGGGTCATTACATATGACCAGAGCAAGGTATACAGTGATGTGAAAAATAATAGGAACATCAATGTGAGACTTAAATAAGAAAATTGTTAATACGTTATTGAATTTATTCTCAGCTTATATATCACAAAAACAACAAGTCGATTTCGAACGTCAGATTTCTGAGAAACTTTTCATTGCAATTTTTATCTAGTCTCAGAGTTTTTTTTTCCAGAAATCTCCTGAATTAAAATTGCCAAAGAAATATTTTTTCATATTTCGTTTTGATGGGTTTGACCCGTGACCTTACAATCTAATAAGTACACTACCCACCAGAGATCAGCAATGAATTGTTTTTTCACTACTCATAAGCACTTATGAAATTTTGAGTACGAGTGAGTCAACAATATTGAAATTTAACTATTCTGACTCATTTGTACTCACTTCATACATTGATTTATAAATTCAAGTTGCAATGAGCATGAGTACAACGTTGACATCGAACACATTACCATTCAAAATATGTTTGATTCATAAGCCTACTCATTCTGATTCATAAATTTAGAAGAAATACTTATAATATGTGCTCATAAATGATTTGAGTGATTCGAATCATTCATCAAAATTTACAACCTCAGTTATTGTAGCATTTACAACAAAATGAAAAGGGCACTCAAGCAAAAAACACAGAGCAGCAAACAGAGCAAACACACAACCTTCTAGTGAGCATTGTAGTGTTCGTACACGAATCATACTTATTTTGTGATTCTTGCTTGTGTTGAGTCATGGAGAGTAGAAATCAAAAACATAATGCGTAGTGTTAAGTATGAGTATGATGAGTATTTTAAACTTTGAATATGAGTAGCATGAGTATGATATTAAAATAAGTATGAATGCGTATAAGTATCAAAAATTATGAGACTACATCGAACCACAACTTATATTGATTATTCGTGTAATATCTCCCGAATTTATGTTGCTCTAACAAACTTCAAGATGCTGTTCGGAATCAGTAAGTGTAACTTCCTGCCTATTACTTGAAATAAACCTAAGTATTCTATTCTGGTAGTATTTCTGCTGATTCGTTTACCTCATTAAACTTTGGTTTGAATTGATCCATATTCTAAAACAGATGATCTTTGAATTTACTATGCCTGATAAAATGTCTATTACTAACCTCAGGCAACTTTTCAATAGTCTGAAGCGTAACTCAAATTGTTATTATCTAATAAAAGTTAAGATTGTCTTAAACCCCTTTACATATCTTCATTTTTCTTATCGTTGAGTATATTCACGAAAACCGTCGGTGTCATGGAACTTACTCTTTGTGCAAGTTGATCTTCACGTTCATAAACGTAATTTACTACATAACCAGTGTAGCGGCTTCAGTTTTCTATTCCGATCTTTCGTGAACTTCATATGACTTTAGTGCTCGGATGATGACAGTATTGACATGTCCCGTCCTCTGTACTTTCTGTTTAAATTGAATTGAGCACATATTTCGATGGCGTAAACTTTCGCTTTGCATGGGCCCTGAATATTGCACTTTGGTTTCTAACATTTCCGCTACAGTACCATAATATTTCCTTGACTTAACTGTATACCACGGATTAAATCCCCTCTTACAACTCTCTGTAGTCGTCAAATTGATATCACATTGAAATTCATAGATAACGACACCTAAATTACTGAATAGTGAACAAATCTACTACGTATAGAGGTACAACTGCTTGGTAGGCATGTTATAAAAGAGTGAAGATATAGAAGATTTGTTCATTAATAATGAACGAACGGTCTTCCAAGCATTTCATAAGGTGTGAAGTTCCGACAAAATAAAGATCTCTAACGTCAATGTTAGGTTGTAGAATTATAAGAAGAAAGTTAGAACGTAAATTGTAGAATTTTGTTAATCAGTGCTTAAAAGAAGTCCTCCATGTTTTCTAGCCAAATTGGCTAACGAATAAGCAATTGCTTCAGCCGACAAATTCTATTCAAATAGACTACAAAGTCTTTAAGTTAGTACAGCAAAGGCTGGAGTAGAGGTGATTACCCAGGGCCATATAAGGACAGAACGCTCCATAACATAAAAGATTAATTAAAAGATAATGTAGAAAGCAATTGTAGCTGTGGTCTAATAAGTAGTGTGTTGGCTTATTAGACGTAAAACCTCGGCTCAAAATCCAGATCAGACATCAAAACGAAAATATAAAAAAAAAAAAATATTTCTTCGGTGTCTTGCCCTCAACAATTTCTAAAAAAAATTGTCGTTTGGTGTCGACTTTATACTGTAGGTCCCTCATGGATACACACACAACAAAAATGGTGTGAGAAATTAGGTCGTAATCCTGACTAAAGGGTTGTAATAACCCATTATTTATGTATGTTATGTAGTCTAGTGGACAGTGCGTTGTTTTATTAGACGTGAGATCGTGGTTCAGGACCTAGCTCAGACATTTCGTACAAAACGTAATACGATACAATATTTCTTCGGGAACTTACTTCCATCAGTCTTCTAGTAAAAACTTTGATTGTAAAAAAATTGCCATGAAAAGCTTCTCTAAAATCTGTCCTTCGGAGTAAATTAATACACATAACATGGGTGATCTGAGAAGCCAAATCGTTATCTTAACTAAAGTGTTATAATTTCGAAGGATAAAAGTAAGAATATCAGATGATTACACGATAATTGGGAACGATAATGAAAACCTGGTAGAAGTCTTAAGTTGCATACACAGTTTTTCATATACGGAACTCTAGGAAGGCAGGTTGAAATCCTTAAAGGGAATCCATAGACAAAAGCACTATTGAGTGCTCAAAAAGGATTGGAGGATGAAATCGGAAAGGTTATTCATTCTCTGGTAAATAGTTATGAGCAAATTTGCCCACTTGTTTATTCGGGTGGACGAGAACAATCGAAATGATGGATAGCTAGCTTAGGGCGGGCAACTGTTAAGAGGTTGTTCAATAGGAGTTTAGGATAGTGACGTAATAAATCAGTAACACCTAAAGAACAATATCGTTAATATTAGTTAAAGTTTACCCAAAGGCTGGTAAGTGTCTTTACAATATATGTCTGACAGAAACAGAACGCTTCTTAAATTTCCCACACCATCATGTAAGCAAAGGTCAGGATTGCACCAGTCTACGTATGAAAAACTTGGTGATTTTAAAATTTAACTAAAACGACAATATTTTATTAAAGAATACTTTAAAATAGAACACTTTACACCCAGTATTCTTTTACTTCTAACCGAATTGTAAACATAAATTATAGATTACCGAATAGTCCTGTAGGATTTCAAGGAATTTTAAGGTCAAAATCATTTCTATCTAACAAAACAACTTTTCGCAAATGATTTATAAATGAAAAGTTATGTTTTAATACGGCATTCAAAATGTTAATTTTAATATTTTAAAAACATTGATTTCTTATTTTTTCTTGCATGAGGCTAGAAAGGGAAAATATTTCATCGAAATTTTAATATAAAAAGAAAAATTTCGTAATTCAATGAATAAAATTCATGTCATGGTGAATTTAAGCGATATTTGAATTGTAAATTCCACTTTTTTCTTTTTTTTTTCTTTTTTTTTAATAATTAAAACCGTTTTAAAGTATTTTACGATTTAAAGAATTTAAGAGAATGGAAAACAAAGACAAGCTGAAAGAAAAACAAAAAAAAAAAAATAGGAAACCGGAGGAAGAGAACAATTGAAAATCATACTCATTGCCAGAACACATAGACAAGCAAACAGCAAGCAACAGTCGAACCGGCGAAGAGAGAGAGAGAGAGAGAGAGAGAGAGAGAAGGAGACAAACTGCCAGATACGGAAAACAATAAAAAATTATAAAGAACAAAAAGGAAACGATATATAATTTCATACGTACATACATACGTACATTGATACATACAATAATAATATCTGTAGCACAGACAATGATGATGAATATTTAAAATTATTTTCAAGCCAAATCACACTTGAATGAATATGAGTTTCATTTTCATTCCTCTTTGTTTTCTTTTTCAATTTTTTTTTCATTTTTTTTATAACAAACGTACCGTGTGATATTTACACATACAGGAACATACTCGCTTGCATATATACAAGCAAGCTTTCGTATATACACTAGGAATATGGGAAAACAACTACAAGTAAAAGGAAGAAAAAAAAGAGAAAAATGAAGATAGAAGAGAAGCAAAAATTACATCCTTATGGCAGAAATATGTTGGTAATATTTTAAAATTATACGAGAGTATTGCACACAACTTAAGAAATTTTAACTACATGAACTGTAGCGTAATTTGGCTGAAATTGTCAACAAAAATTGGAAAACAGAATTTCGATATTTTAACAACAGAATCGTTAAAAACCTAAAGGATTTCAATTAAATTCAATAGAACTGAAGTGTTAGCATGCCTTAGTCTGGATTACAATCTAGTTTCTCACAGCATCCATGTTGTGTGTGTTAATTTTATGCAGAGCTTACTTGAGCACACATTAATTGTCCAAGAATACTGGGAGCCTCTGTAAGGCACATCGGAATATTCGACGGTTATTTTAATTTTTGGTTTTGAGATGTCTGTGCCCGTATCTAATAAGCCCATGCACAACCAACTAGATTATGAAGCCTTTGCTGACAAAAAGCTTACTTAAAACGCAAGAATATGCCACTTAACGACTCTGTTGAGGATATCAATACCCATACTTACATACATAATTGGTCATTATAACCCTTCAGTTAGGATTATAACCTAGCTTCTCACAGCACCCATGTTGTGTGTATCAATTTTATGCAGAGCTCACTTGAGCACACATAAATTTTCCAAGATTACTGGGAGTCTCTGACGGTTATCTTTCTTTTTAGTTCTTGGATATGGGAACCTCGAAGGTAACAATTATGATGACCCACTTACTAAAGCTGGCTTCACGGAAAATTCAAAAGAATTTTGTTAAAGACAATAGCATTCCTCTGTAGAGAAGCAAACACTCGCAAACACTCCATTCATTGGCAAAGGTAAAAGGAGATAATAAACCCACTTGTACTGGCATCCAAAAAAAAAATATGCAGCCCGACCTGAATTTCCATATAATCTATCAAGATTCCATTTAAAGAACTTCATAGAAGTGATAACGCCAGGGGACTGCAAAAGCTGCAATGACGAAGAAAAAGGCGAGACTACAACCTAGCTTCTCACAGCACCCATGTTGTATGCGTTTAATGTCTACTTCAAACGCCAAGTTTGAGGAACTCTTCAGGGTTTTTTAGAAGACCCTTGTAGAGACATTTTCTTTGTATTTCCTTTTTGTTTTCAGATGTCTGAGCTGTAGAGTTCGCATCTAATAAGCCCATGCACAGACAACTAGATTAGGAAAACTTCGCTGGCAAAAAGCTCACTTAAAACGCAGGAATATGCCACTTAACGACTCTGTTAAGGATATCGATACCCATACTTACATACATACTTGGTCATTACAACCCTTTAGTCAGGATAACAACCTAGCTTCTCACAACACCCATGTTAAGTGTGATAACTTTATCAATGCGCAGTGGAACCGACAGTTTAATAACGACTCCAAACGACAGATTTAAGCAACTTTTTATAGGAATTTTATTTACTTTCAGGGTTTTTGCCAGCAGACCCCTGTACGAATAATTCCTTCATATGTTGGTTTTAGTCTGAGATGTTCGAGCTGGGGGTTGAATCAAGCGCTAGTATCTGTTAAACCGACACGGTGCCTACTAAGCTAAGGAGACTTTGATGACAAAAAGCGCACTCAAAATGCAGGAATATGCCCCTAAACGACTCCATTGAAGATATCAATACCCATACTTACATACATAATTGGTCATTACAACCCTTTAGTCCGGATAACAACCTAGCTTCTTACATCACTTATGTTGTGTGTGTTAATTTTATTCTTTTTAGTGGAACCTACGGCTTAAAGTCGACTCGGAACGACACACTTTTTAACACTTTTTAGTTACTTTCAGAAATTTTACCAGAATGCCGCTGAAGGAAATATTTCCTTCATATTTTGTGTTTGTTCTGAGATGTCTACAATGGGGTTTGAATCAAGGCTACATTCGCTACTAGTCTACGGTGTCTTCGCTGACAATATCAGGGCTAAAAATGCAAGGATCTTGCATTTAAATTTCATGTAAATTTGCATTTAAAATCTCAACTGAAATATTATTTCCTTGGAGTGGCCAATTCATGGAAGGCGTTACCAGAACCTTAACGAAAATAGTTGAATTGAATACCCATTTTTAAGGTGTTATTAAGCCGCTCATTGCTGGCCAATAACGCTTCTGCAAGCGACACATACCCCTACACATTCTGAAACTGAAAATAATACGACACTTAGTTCAACAAACGAAATTCATATCAACAACGTTTAAAACTGCGATATCAGCATTGGCGTAGTAGTGGCACTAAGCCCCATAAATAGTAGATTTTTGTGAATTTTCGTAGTTGTATGAGTGTGTGTGTGTGTGTGCTATTATAAACATTTAGACAACACATGCACCCAACAAAACAGTTACTAAATACAACAAAGATTTCTACCATTTCAATATGGAGTAGAGAGAGAGAGAGAGAGAGTCGTCACTGTTTAGTGTTGAGCTCATACATTTCGAGCCGTTTAAGAGAAATTCTATTCTGAACAGATGTGTTGAATACTAATTTAGCGCGTTCGTTATGCATACAAAATTATTTTCATAAGATTTGTTTTAGTGCAACATACATACAAACAAGCAAACATTGAGTAGCGAAAAAAATATTTCCAACATCGGCAAGTATGTGTTACAACAGCTGGTGTATTCTTAAGAGTCGTTGTTACAAAGAAATAGAATTTCAAAGTTCTTACAAACGAAATTAATACATACAGATTCCACTATGTACGCATGCACATCCACATACATACATATTTGTAAGTGTTTACATAAACACATGTTAAATTAGATTTATACAGTTGAGATCAACTAATTAGATGAACATGTATTTGCAAGAGATATTGAGGATATATTTTCACAATTTCTATTTAAGTAACCCCGGCTGCTGCTTGTAATAGTATGTGTATTATGCATCATCTTTCAAATAGACTTGATTAGCAAAATGATGCCATGCTGTTTCCTTGTAATTGTAATGCAAAAGACGAAGATATAAAGGAACAACAAACAGTTACAAGGACTATAATGCTACTTCAAACGTTTCCTACGATAACAATACGAAAATTTAATTTATTTGTGCAATAAAATATTGTAAAACAAAATGTTTGCTGGGCTATATATCCAATACAGCATGCATGATAACACAAAATACTAAGAACGTTTTGCAAACGCAAGTGTGGCATACGCAAGTGTGGCAACATCTAGAACACAGTCTCATACTGTATGTCTGTATGTGTACATAGTAGGCAAGTGTTATTGAAACATTGGATATTTGAATATTTCTTTAGTTTAACTTTAACTCCACAAGATGTTATTACTTTAGCAAATGATTTATTGAATAATATTCCATAATGTAATTTGTAATCAACATTCATGACTCTTATGAAAATGCGTACAAGCAAGCAACTGCTGCTGCTGTTGCTTTTTCTCTTATTTGTAAACGAACGTATTGAATGATTACAAGCCATACACATGAATGCCTTCAACTCAAATAGATTTCTTCTTCATAAATATGTATATGCATGCATGTACGTGTACGTATGTACACAAGAATATCTTATTAAAATTAATTTTGAAAATTTATAATTAATGCCTGTCTCTTCAAATACAAAGCAAACGAAAAAGAAAGGAATCTTTTGAATAGAAGAGAGAAATATTAAATTAGAATTGAAAGACGTATGAATAACTCACAAAGCTTTGTTTATTTGCCTTCAAGAGTGATGAGATTGTAAATTTAATTGCAATTAAGCTTATCTCCTGAAACGATGTTTTGGTTTTTGACAAATACAGCAGGATAACGTAAATATTGTTAACTCTGTCAACTCTGACAACTCTTTATAACGAATATACGGAGAAGGGCTTTCATTAATATAACAATTAGTTAAGAATGAATATGATATGGAAAGCTTTTCCTGTCAGCTAAGTTTAGATTAAACTGGCAGCACAGCTCTTTTGGGAACATCGTACAAGTTTTTGCCAATGACAATAGAATGAACAGTGGTAGATTCAGCTGGCATTCGCCTGTATGACCACAGCTTACTTGGATCCCGTTAGGTTCCATTGTAACACCAATATTATCTATTCCATCCTATATTTATGGCACTTTCTCTGAACTATTCCGAGAGTGTTATAATGGCCTTTGGCTAGTTAAGTTTTGTTACAAAAGTTTGTGGGTCCATGCGTTATTCTTCTCAGGTTGCCAAACGCTAGACAATGACAGAGAAAACAATCTGTGATCTCCTCTTCTTCCTTGTCATTGCAGCTTCTGCAAAAGTCATTATAGGGTATTCCCAGTCTGCTGGCATGAATACTTCGAGACCGGTGTGCCGTTATCCCTGCTAGGCAATATTGATAGGCTCAGTGCAACTTCAGGTCTGCATGTACCCATGTTGTGCTAGATATGCCTGTCTGATGCCACTGGAAATGAGTTTGTTATTCCATCTTTCCTTTGCCAATTAATGAAGATTTTTCGTTTGCTTCTCTGCAGAGTAATGCCTATGTCATGTAGAAATTCCTTTGAATTTTTTGTAAAGCCAGCTTTAGTAAGTCCATCGTCTTGGTTCTTACCTTCGATGTTCTAGTGTCCAAGAATAAATAGTAAGAGTAACCGTCGACTATTTCGCTGCCACTCTCAGGGATTCCAGCATTCTTGGACAATTTATGTTTGCGCAAGCTTTGGTAATCAAAGCTACTATTTCAACCAACCTACCTAGATGTTGTGTAGACATTCTCTAGAGGTCTAATGGCCTCCTTACTGCTGGTAAATATGTGCATACCATCGTACGATATACTCTCATATCGTATGCACACGACAGCAATTTTAATAGCCACTATTTCGGCCTTAATAGTCTCCTAGCCTTAGTCTAGTAGACAGTGTATTTGCTTATAAAACTTGAAGCCGTGATCAAACCAGATCAGACATTTCCAACAGAACGAAATATGACGAAAATATTTCTTCAGCGTTTAGCTCTCATCAGATTTCTGGCATAAAACTCTGAAGGTAAATAAAAAAAATTGTCATGAAAAGTTTCTCAAAAATCTGTTGTGCGGAATCAAGTTTAAACCTGCCACTCATGTATAAAATTAATACAAACAACATAAGTTGTGCTAGAAACTTGGACGTAATCCTGACTGAAAGGTTCTATTGATGAATTATGTGTATTGTATTGTACAGCAATAAACTGGTAGAGCAAGAGACGACCTATTGTTTAGTTGTTCTAAAAAGATTCCACTTTCCACCCTGCTGTGTGGTCCGAATTTATCATTGAACGCTTGAACTAAGTTTCCTGGAATGTTGAAACCATTTTGGTAAAAGAATCGATCCAGGTTCTGTTTCGCAAAACTCTGATCGAAATTAGGTTAAGGGATTGTGTGCTCGATAGGGATGTTCAGATCAACCTTATCTAAGATTTTGGTATGACCACTGTTTCTGCATTGCCATACTCTTATAGAGCTCAGTCTCATTGCTGTGTTCGTAGCCACATGTTTTGCCAACATGTCTGTTAGTAGCCAGATATGGATTGCAAACCATGCCTTGAATGATGTAGCTATTCAGTCAGCTTTACAAGTAAAGAAAACTTCAGTGGCTTTTTCAATAGCCAGCCTATCATACACAATTTTAATTACAAAAAGCAAACAAATTACAAATGTAAACAACCATGGTGATTACAACCATTTAGTTACACTGTGTATATTAATTGTATACCAGAATGGCGGGACCTGTGGTTTAAAGTCGACTCCAAAGGACCCATTTTTTGGAAAACTTTTTCATGGCAATTTTATTTAATTCTCAGAGCTTTTACCACAAATCTGCCGAGCGGAAGAAATATTTCGTTTTGTTGGAGATGTCTGACAGGGGTTTGACCTCACTACTAGACTAAGGCTACTTCGACCAAAGATTTCTGCAAGACATCATCAGGAATGAGTTTTTTTTTATTCATAATTTTCCTAAGTTTCATAACTAAAGAGTATGATGGTATGTTTTTTGTGTACTTTTGTATGAATCTCTGCATAGAATCCTTTTTTTCTCGGTGAATTTATTTTGTAAGTCTTGCATATCCATACCCGTGTTAAATTAAAATTGCTGCTGAAATGTATTCTTTAGTACTCCCTTCATATCAAACAATTTTATGTGAAAATCTTGAAATTAAATTTACAAATTTAAATCGTTTACATCAATCTATTCTGTTTCTAATCTTTTGTTGAGATTAAAAAAGCAACAAAAAACAAAAAAAGCGAAAAATATGAAATAAAATATGCCTGTACCTGCATATTAAAACGTGAATATTTTCACTTCTCATGTTATTCCTATTACTTCCTTGGCAATCTGTTTGATAAAATGATTATGCACTATGATTTTGAATAAAAATTGTTTTTATCTTTACGAAAAAGAAAAAAGAGAAAGAAAAGAAAACAGAAGAGAATTTTCATGTTGCAGTATTCAAAGGCATGGCAACGTTTTTACACGAATTTCCCATGCCATGCACATGAGTTTCATATTTTATTTGAAAAGATTTTTATGCAGCCACACCAACACCAATACCAACACCACTACCACCACCACAAACCTTAGGCTACTTAAGAGAGCTTTGCTGTACGGCAAACGTCCAATGAGAATAATCGTCATCATAAGTTTGGAATTCTTATAGTTTTGTTCGCTTGCTTGCCGTTTTGCCAGTATTAGCCAGTTTGTTGCAAATATTATATGATGATGCTACACAACGAGAATCTATCGTTTGCCAAATCGTTTGCATATTTTCTTAAGAGTTTTTTTTTTTTCTTTTTTCTTAGCCAACTTAGTTCATAGCCACCACCTCCTCTTGCCTATGCGCGCTTATACCATCGTTTGGCAACAAATTTTTTGTTGAAAATAAAAGCAAAGAAAAAAGAAACCTGAAAACATATTATCTTGGGCTACAAATGGAGTATCTTGTAGTGGATTTTTGGATTTCAAATGCATGTGTGAGTATTTTGTTTGATTTTATTTTATTTCCTTTCCTTTCCTATTTCTTCATCCTTTCTGTTATTTTTCGTTTTCTTGTTTTGTGCAACTAAAAAATTTATTCTTTTTGTTGCAAATTTTTCTCTTCCATTTGTTGTTGTTGTTGTTGTTGTTGTTGTTGTTAGTTTCATTTGATTCCTAGTTGCGCCATAAGTTGGCAAAAAGTATTCAAAGTCTAGTTGTGAAAATCACGTTTCATCGTAAATCATAAAATATTACCAGGTATGAATGGCCACAGACGAAACATACCCCACAACAACAGAGAATGAATGGCAAAAAAAAAAACAAGAATAAAGAAGAAAGAGGAAGAGGAAGGAAAAACATATCGTAACATAACCATCTATTACTTGCGGTTGAGTTGAGAGTAACCAAATGTTTGTTAAATTCCCGTTTTAAATGCATTCGTTTTCATATTTATTTGCACGATTGATAAAAATTTCGTGTTAAACTGTTATCTGGTATTTGTTATCCCCCCTATCATTTTTATCAATTCCTTTTGCACACTTTCAGAAAACGGATGTGGCAGGAGAAATCGATATTTAAATTTCAATTTATATCGCGTTGCATGTTACAGCGGAGAGCATATTTTTGTTTTTTTCAATCTAAATATGGTCAATGATTTCTTAAGCTTTTAACGCTGTGTTTACTTTGATGGATTTTTTTTTAAAATATTCTGAAATCATGCTGAAAATAATTCAGCTTAGTTAGATGAATGGTAGAGAGCGCTGCTTACCAGATCTACAAATTCTTCTCATGGAACATACAAACCAGCTCAGAGTACTCCTGGATTTAGATACTCTCAGCAGTCTTCTGGCTGAAACCACGAGAGTAAATAAAATTGCCATGAAAAGTTTTTAAAAAATCTGTCGTTCAGAGTCAACGTTAAACAGTAGGTCCCACTACTCATGGATAAAATTAATTCAAACATCATGTCTGGCCAGAGAATCTAGGTCGTAATCCTGACAAAAGGTTTGTAATCACCAAATAAGTAAGTAAGTATAGATAAACTCAGTTGCTATAAGCTTACACCATAGCAATAAAATTTGTAGGCTTACTAGCTGCACTAGTTAAGACAAGGTCTGGGCATGGTAGCGGATCTGCCACTAAGAGAACTGGCCGGTTTCATTCGAAACTCGGATCATTCATCATTCATCAAAGCCACCAGTAACGGATCACGACAAGAGTGCTTACTTCACAGTGGATAACACAATGGGATATATGGGCCATCAAGTGAACTTGCCTGGGAACGGCAAGCTACCTAAGACAGTATCTAAAGGTAGCAAAGATCACTAAAATTTTTTTAAATCCAAGACTGAATCAAGCCAACATTTGACACCCTGTTTTGAGATAAACTGCTCTGTATTGATTAAACTATATATGGTGCAAGGTTTGAATCATAAGACGAGTGATGCAAAACTTCTCAACCAGTATTGTCGTATTAGTTTTCGCTGCAACTTCTTGGTTCTGTTAAGAAAAATCACAACTTTGGCGGCATTAGTTCAGGTTTACCGTGGCTTACTCCAGGGTGCTCTAAGCTCGGGTAGAAACAATGTCTCTACCAGCGCCCCCACATACAGTGATGCAACCACCTGACATGCATAAGCATATCATTGATTGCATCACCATACGTGAGTACCAATTCGAAGTAATGCATTTGGAGATAACTTCCCTCTTAGTTACAGGGCCTTGATGGCAATAATATGATGTCTTCAGCTGCGACTAAAGGCAATAGTTCAACATATTAATGGCGATTTTTGTTTGGAAGTTCAAGCACCAGTTCGCAGTTGCAAAATCAAACTTCAACACCTTTTGGCTTAAGCCTTAATGAATAATGTTTTGATGTTTGAGTGCCTTCTATCAATTGTGAATATTTTGTTCAGTTTTGAAATAATTCTCATAAAGTATCAGCTCGAATTCATCATTTCTCAAGTATTTTAAATAATTTTCAGGGCCGTTGTCTTTTCATCTTCAAACTATTACTTCTGAATCTCATAAACTATCTGCTGGAATTTATAAGCCATGGACCAGTTAATGTTACATTGATGCCTTGTTGGCAAATTTTCGAAGCAATTGACAATTTTCACACTAATTCGGTGTGCTTTTAGTAGTCTAGTGGGATAGTGTACTAAACTATTAGCGTGACTATATTGGTTTCGATTTCCACTAAAGTCTTTGGTCTGTTTTACTACTTGGAATATGTGGTTGAAGTTGCTCAACTCGTATAAAATTAAATATAATTTGAAATTGCATTGTAATTAATAAACAATAATAAAAAAGAAACATAAGAATTCTAATTCGTAATTAATAAATGCCTTCTAACTTATTATGGACACAAACCATTACCAAAATAAACATGATTTTTATCAACGCCAGTTCAAACGATTACGTTGAAAATTTATTCAATTTTTTTTTATTATTTTTCTAAAACGATAATTTATAAACGCAATTAAAATAATTAAAAATTATCAATTAAAATTCCATTTTGAGCTTGCTTGTCAACAATTCTGGCCGAATGAATTCACAATCACATATACAATTAGTTTCAGTTGCATGCACACCAAGAATGCCAACAACTGTATCGCATTAATAAACTCCCCTAAAACCAGGTGAAAAAAAAAAATTAAAATAATTTCAAAAACACACCCCAACGTAAATGAAAAATTTTTAAGCTTCTTTATATTGCATAAACTTCAGTTGTTTTGTTTGTTTTTTCTTTTTTTTTTGGAATACAATTATCGTGTTTAATTAAAATAATTTACTCTCGCTACTCTCTCACTCTCTCCTCCTCTCTCCCTCTGTATGATATGTGTGTTTGTTTGTTTGCTTATACATACAAATGCTGGATGCTCTAATCCTCCCCATTCACCACCCCCCCCTCCCCAAAAGCCGCTTTTAATGTAAGCTTTTAGTTTTCAATTAGGCTTAATTGTGTGCGTGTTTAAATGGTATAAATTCGTAGCTGAATCATTAATTTGCAATTAAAACAATAAAATAAAATTAATAAATATGAAAAACAAAGTTAATAAATAAAGTCATCCAGATATTTATATTGTTTCCCTTGTCTTTCTCTTTTCCAAAAGAGTGGGGGGTTAATTTCACTCCGCCCCAGTTTCTCTAAATGAAACCACATGACTAAAAATATGGATTTGCATTGCCTTTGTATATAAGTAAACAGCACGTAATAAATATGCAAATGGTAGAATGAATACAATGATATTGTCAATACTGTTAACACCAGCCTACAAAACTTTACTTTTACCTTTTCTGTTGGCTGTTAATAAAAGTCAAAAGTTATTTGATTGATTCATGCCGTAACTTTTTATTGATCAATTAAACTCAGTTAACCTTTGGCAATATTCTGGTTTTTTTTTTTTGGAATTTATTTGACAAAAAAAAAAAAGTTGAATGAAATTATTACGATTGAATACGTTCGTAATTAAGGTGGAAATAAATTGTTGATTAAAAAAGAAAAAAAAATTACAAAAGTATCGTAATCGTTACTAATCCCCAATTTCATGCAACATTTTCTCATCCGGATAATGTGTTTTGCCTTCAGAATACGTATACAGATTCCGAAAAGAAATATAAGGACGTTCTTTGAAGGATCAAAGCAGATTAAGCAGGTATGCAGAGAGATTGACTCTTACAAACGTAGTATTTCTTTACTATGTAAGAAGGAAACGATGGATGTTTCCTCTAAGTAACATCTGCTGTCTTTAATTATGCTGTCGCATTGTAGAGGATAATAAGAGCAAGGCTCCATTTGAAATTTTCAGAAACATCAATCGTCAATACTGTAATCTTACAGAAGAAGATGTCAAGAATGCAGAAGATAATTCATACTGTTACGTTTTTACCTTTTCAAAACGTTTAAAATATGAGCTCGTAGATTGCAAATAAAAATAAAAATAAATTTGTATTCAATTTTAATAAAATCCTTTATTAATCACACAACTTTTGTGTGCCACTGTTCGCAACTGATTCTAACAACAACAATTGCTTTATTCGTTATTCCTTTTGTGTATGGCCTTTTGCGATAAACAATAACAATTACAACAACAATTGTTCTGTAGATCTTTGTAACGGAGATCTTCAAACCACGATTGGTTTACTTCATACGCAACGCGTCTTCAAACAAGACTGACTGACTGACTTCTACTTCTACTCCGACTTTGTATGATTTGCCTTGTCTTTTATATAGCGACGTAAACACTTTGATGAATGTTCTCGTAGGCGAAGGGTCTAGTCTTCGCCTTCTCGAGAATTCTATGAATGTAAACATGTTGTTTACATTCATACATGTTGTAAACATGTTGTTTACATTCATACATGTTTATTATTTTTGTATCTTGTTTACGTTCGTCCCTTCAGAATTGTTGTAGTTTATTGTTTACTTCTTTATTCCTTTTTCTTGTTATACTGATTTTGTTGTCCATTTGTTAATGAAGTAAACAAGTCCGTTGTTTTGTTTTTGTAGCTTTTGTTTAACATTTTAATGTTAAACAATGTTACACCATTTCCATTTTCGTAACAATATTTTCACCTGATACAGCTGTAAAACCGGATCGGTAATATAAAATATTTCTGATTAACTATAATCAAGAGGATGATCGGAGCCTAAAATCCATAATGGATACCTAAATCCACAATGGTTCCTTAGTCTGTATCTACTTCCGGCATCGATTGTTCGTCAGAAGTACTAGATTTCCACACAGCGATATCAGTTTCTCTTGACGGCTTACAAAATGACTAAATTAATGACATTCTTATACTCCTATTAGATGGCAGATATTTATTGGTACTGTCTTCACTTCATATAAACATGATACACAGAATGTAGGCTACAGGCGCAAATCTAGTAAAATAATCTACTGGTTGGATCATAGGACACATTGATAACTCGCTATTTAAAGTGTGAGTATCACACAAAATGCTTACAACCGTAGTTGTAGCTAACAGAGGCAAATACTACAAGAACATTGCGAACGAGGCCAAAAAGCCCGAAAACACGGAATGCGAAGAAGAACATGAACATGAAGTACACTGTTCTTAAAAACAGTATTCAGAATGAGAAAATTTTTCATTGAAAATAATTAACTCGCGCATTAATTCTCCATCGTTTAACAGATGAATTCACGACGCAACCCAAATAGGCGGATGTGGATGTCTGAGCTAAAGCACGTGATAGTTCTTACTATTACCAAAGACCTTAAAAATAATAAATCTGCAAGATCTGGTTGAACTCTAGCTGAACTCACTGCGTATAGCAAAGAGGCTACAGGGTCTAATATATCAATGGATATACAATAGTTTCGGAACTGTTTAGTCGACAAAAAAAGGCCAGAAATTGACTCAATTTTGTTGATGTAAGTGAACACCACATGGCCCACACCTCGTATCTTCAAGTTTCCAATTTGTTTTGGTTAAAAATAGGACTAACGCCATTAAATTTATGATCAGGCCTCTCAACATGTTCATACTAAGCAT
>QOCX01000604.1:0-28573 GCA_005959815.1 Sarcophaga bullata | reverse complement strand
TGTAATAGACAACAAACCTCCTCACGATAGGACTCACTTAGCCAAATTTTGACTTCCTTAAATTTTTAAAGGAGAACATAATATTCTATAGACCGAGTAGCATGGAACACTTAAAATAATCAACTGTGAGTGTGGCCTACAATGAAAATTATGCAAAGATGTCGAGTTTTTGAAGAAACAGAAAATTTGAGAAACTATTAACAGAAAAGTTATGATGATTTATTCGGCACGAGCTCATGGAACAAATCTTAGCTCAGATATCTCGAAACGAAATATTAACAAAAATTTCCTTTGGCGACTTCCTCTCAACAGGCTTCCGGCAGAAAACCTGGGAATTAAAAAAAATGGCATGAAAAACTTTCTCTCAAATCTATCGTTCGGAGTTGGCTTTTAACTGATGAATAAAATTACCACACACAACATGGGTGGGGTGGGAGAAGCTAGATCATAATCTTGAATAAATGATTGTAATAACCAATTCGGTAAGTAAGTAAGTGTTTAGAAGAGAACAAGGTTTACTTAGAGGACAACGAATCTCATTATTTTTTATTAAAGAAATTAGTAAAGCTATGGGGAATCTCAGGAAGGTTTGCATAGGGGAGTAGAAAAATTTTGGGAAAGTTCTCAGATTGTTTACTACATACTTATGCTGTGACCTTCAGTTTTGCTACGAAACGGAAAGACCATTATCCTCTGAATAGCAATTGTGACAGCCATGAGAAAGACGCACTTGATCAGGGCAAATTCAATTAAAGGCCTACTGTGTTGCTTGGAAACATATTTGTAAGGAATGGATCAGAGTGACCGCATAAGTCCTTTACTTGAACATCGTTAGTATCATGATTATCCTATTGTAGCATACTAAATACTATCAAATGAAAGTTATTTTCTTGTAAATGATAAGAAATTATTGCTCTTATCTACCAACATTAATTACACGAAACACTCGCCCTCAATAAATAGTCCTTGGAAATGGAATTTATTTCATTGTACAATACATTGAAGGATTTTTCATTTCTATTCTGTTTTTTCTTCTTTTTATTATTCAATGTCTTCTATTATTGTTTGTCTTCTAATTGCTTTTAATTTAAAAAGCAAAAATGGAAAGAAAAGAAAAATTGCAAAATTCAAAAGGTAAGCACTTCCATTCTCTAATTTGCTTAAACATGAAGGGCATCTCTTTAAAAAGCAATTGGAAAATCAAGAGATTTGAAGTAAGCAAGTAAACGTTGATCAAAGCTTTTTAAAAGATACGCTACATGGATACGCTATATGAAACTCATGCTAGAAGAAGTAAATTCTGTCTATGCAATGAAGGAAGGCCAATGTGTTAGAATACGTTTCACTTCCGGTAGATTATTTAATTATTGAAAATAAAAATTATAGACCTTCCAACGCCTAAACTACAGTTTTAGGGTAAGAGATTTAATTGAATAAAGTTTAGAATGAAACTGAATGAGAATTCTTTTTCACCCGAAAATACAATCCAATTTTCCCATGTAATTATTTGTGCCTAAGAACTTATACATGAGCACTCCAGATGTTTTTTACATAAGTTCGACAGAAATTGTATGTTTAAGTGCGACAAACCCTAGTAATAACTTAATATACATACCCCACAACTTTAGTGATTGTGTTGAGATAAAAACAATAACTTACTTGCTGACTGGTTGACTGACTATCTGACTGACAACAACAGACTGACAACAGACTATAACTAAATCCTTACGACGCAAATGGCAATTGGACATGTACAACAAAAAGCAACAAGAAAATAAAAGGAAATAAAAAAAGAGAAGCAAAATGAAGGTAAAAAATTTTCCATGAATGACAATGAAATCCAGCATCATTCTTAAGATTTTCTTGTGAAGAACGTCATGCAAAAAAAAATAATAATAAAAGCACGAGACAAATACGCAAAACATTTATTAAATGAAGAAGTATTTTGAAAAAAAAAAGAAAAAATTTCGCAAGAAATCTGAAATTAATTTTTTTTTTATAAAAAATTCAAATAAAAAACGAATGACCATAAACAGTTATCAAGCTAAGCATTAATTTAATTGAATTTTTGTTAATTTTTTTCTTCTTCTGCTTTTGAAGAGATTTTCTTTTTTGTAATTTTTTTTGCTTGACCCTCACTTGTCAAGGGATTTTTAGTGAGGAATACCTTTCATGTGATTTAAATTGTTGCCCGCTGCCAAGTTTTCGTTTTTTTCCAGAAAGGAAAATATTTTTTATTAAATTTTGTATGGAGAATATTGTCGTATCTAAAGGATAGAAGTGAATTGGATTCCTATATTACTAGTAGTAGTAAGAGAAGTAGTAGTAGTAGTAGCAGTTGTAGTACTGGTAGTAGTAGTAGTAGTAATAATAGTAGTAATAGTACTGGTGATGGTAGTAGTACTGGTGGTAGTAGTAGTACTGGTATCAGTTGTAGTAGGAGTAGCAATAGTAGTTGTAGTAATAGTAGTAGCACTAGTAGCACTAGTAATAGTAGTAGTAGTAGTAGTAGTAGTAGCAACAGTAATAGTAGTTATTGTTGTAGTAGCAGCAGTAGTAGTAGTAGTAATAGTAGTTATAGTAGCAGTAGTAGTACTAGTTGCAGTAATAGCAGTAGTAGCAGTTGCAGTAGTAGTAATAGTAGTAGTAGTAATTATAGTAGTAGTAATAGTAGTAGTAGTAATAGTATTAGTAGTAGTAGGAGTGGTAGCACTAGTAGTAGCAGTAGTAGTTATGGTAGTAGTGGGTATAGTAGTAGTAGTTATAGTAGTAGTAGTAATAGTAGTAGCAGTAGTAGTAGTAGTAATAGTAGTTATAGTAGCAGCAGTAGTAGTAGTAATAGGTATAGTAGTGGTAGTAATAATAGTAGTAATAGCAGTAGTAGTTGTAGTAATAGTAGAAGTGGTAGTTATATTAGTAGTAGTAGTAGTAGTAGGATTGGTTGTTGTATAAATAGTAATCGTTGTAGAAGTAATGGTAGTAGTAGTAGTTGTGGTAGGAGTGGTTGAAGTCGTAGTAGTTGTAGAAATAGTAATAGTTGTAGAAGTAGTAGTAGTAGTAGTAGAATTAGTATTAGTATTAATTTAAGTAGTAGAATCACTTAGTAGTTTAGTTTACCCTTAGGTTTGTGATAAAGTTAGAAAATAAAGAAACTAATTCAGAAAATACTATGAGATATCACTCCCTACTTACAAGTAATTCAAATAAAAGCAGTTCGTTGACTATTATTTCTCCTTCAGTTACATATATATTCTGAGCTTCATCAAAAGCAACATACAGAAGGTGGTTTTAATTGTGTAACAACAAATGGTAGAAATGTTAAATGTTTAATAGCAAACAATTTCTAATGCCCTAAACTCAATAGAAAGGATCTCAAAGTCCGGAAAATTGGGTGCCACATGCAGATGGAAAACCGAAAAAATCACTTGCAAAATTTTGCTTCAAAAGCACGATAGTAAATCAATCGAGTTCTAATGGTCAATAAAAAGTTTATTTATTTTTAGATTTCGAAACAGAAAAATCGTACATTAATCCGGGCCAATCATTAACTTCATCTACAAAACCAGATCGACTCGTTAAGCAAACAATTCTGCATGTCTGGTGGGACCAGAAAAGTGTTGTGTACAATGAGCTCCTAACACTGAAACTGATAAACAAATTACCACCGACGACAAATTATTAATTTAAACCATCCATTGAACGAAAAACAGAATGGGCCACAAGACGCTTATACACAAAGTATAACCGGTACAGGATACAATCAAAACAAGCATTAGGATGGGAGCTGCGCCCCACCTGATGCCAGACTTTGGTTTTTCCGACTACTATTATTCTATCCATGCGAGGATATTGACAATTAGTTTTAATATGAACTTACTTACGTAATTGATCATTACAACCATTTATTCAGGATTACGATCTTACTTTACACACCCCCCCATGTTGTGTGGGTTAATTTTATCCATAAGTGACGCGGTTTTCTTAAAACTTTTCATGGCAATTTAATTTCACTTTGACTGACTTCTTACCAGAAAATTGCTGGGAGGAAATCGCCGAAGAACAATTTCTTTTTATATTTCGTTCTGATCGGTATACCTGAGCTGTGGTTTGAACTACGGTCTCATGCTTTTTAAGCCAATTCAGTATCAACTAGACTACACTATAAAAGTAATTAAAATTTTTTTAAATCACTATTCCACCGCATCTACATACAGAGTTAATTCAAAACGGAAAAAGAGATAAAAATTGCAGCAATTTAACTGTAAATTTTGCATTCCGTTTAAGTTTAGCATTCTGTTTAAACGATCACGAATAATCGCAAACATAAATAAATTTCGTGTTTAATTTTCTTTTCGCTTCCTTAGATTCAAGAAGAAATTCTGATAATATTCTCGTACTCCATGCTTATAATTAAGGGAAGACCCGGTAATGAATCATTTTCCATAATAATTTTCAATTTTCATTAATTCTCTGTGAATGTAAAGATTTCATGCCGGGTAAATGAGTTTGGCGTTTTCTCTCATATTCAGTGAATATGAAGGGAAAACAAGACAAAAAAGTAAATGAAAAGCAACAACATCATCATCAACATCCAGTGCAGAATACACTACAATATTATCCTCCTTTAATACTTGCCTTCATATTACTTTCTTAGCGAATATCATAATAAAATTATGAGAAATAACAACAACAGCAGGAATATTTTGTTCCAATGAAATTCCCACATGCTGGTCCAAAATTTATGACTTCAAGTAGACAGAGACTATGTGAGAGAGAGAGAGTGAGTGAGAGAAAGAGAGTGAGAGTTGCATTCAGTGTTAAGAATTTCACTTGCCTTTCCCTATCTGTATTTAATAATTTTCTTTCTTTCATCTTTCTCACTATCTTTCTCTCCCTTTCTTTTACTCTTTCTCTTGTTTATTCCAAAGGTAAGCGAGAAGCGAAACGTTCCATGTTTTAAGCTTTCAATGTTAATGTTGCAATGAACATGCGAGTGTAAATGTAGGAAATTTTTTGTATTTAAATAGCAGCTCTACCTGCAAGTAGGACCAGTCTAGGCAAGCTGCTGCAGATAGGAAGCTACAGAAATAAAGTCACACAATAAACTTACATTTGTTTGTATAAATGTATGTATGTATGTATGTATGTATGTGTGTGTGTATAGATAAAGCATTTATTGTGGCTTAATATTAACTTTGTTATTACGGCTGGTGGTCTTCCTTACACTATGTGGTTGCGTTCATAGACAATGGCTTTAGCAAGTGAATGTGCAGTCTTCTTTGCTTCTTTTTTTTATTCGCATTTCCTTTCACTTTTTTGCGCTTTTCCATTTGTAAGCAGCAGCAACATCAGCAGTAGTTGTTACCATAAGGCCTGTCATACAAAAGTACTAAACAAATACAAAATATTGTTGTAGCTGTTAAGCAGGAGGGTCGAACTCTAGGCCCCTATGTCACAGTGAGAATAATATTCTCTGACTTCGAGTACGCTTTGTAATGTATCCAGTAGACTAATGAAGGAAAGAAAGAAAGTGTAACCACTACTCGTATTTATATTGGGTCTTCCAATCGGGATTTCCGATCTTTGATAGTCGACAGATAATACATCTGTCAGATATGTCACATGAGTTGACATTTACTCAATCTATTTTGCAAAACACCATGGATGAGCATACCATCTAAGAGACTATGAGGTATGTTCGATGAATGGTCTTTGGAGCAGTTGGCCCATGAGCCTAATTTTCATTGCAAAGTCATCATCAGCTTTGAGGTCCACTTCGAGAGGATTGGATTAACAATGGATGAAGAAACAAAATTATCTAATCTGGGACAATCAGATCCAAGAGCAATGTATCCCCAAAAAAGTCACTCTTTGGTGTGATTTTTAAACTGGCATGGTTCACATCGATCCACATTTAGTTTAGAGCGACATAGATCAAGTCATCACTGTCGACTACGACCCCTGTAGATCGAAGATTACTTTCTTCTTTTGATCTGACTTTAAATGACCTAGAGTTCAACGACATGTTGCTTTATTTGATATACCTTAAGAACGATTTGAGGGCATGGTCAGCCCATGTTGAGGTGATGTGAATTGTACACTGACATTCTCAGATTTTAGATGTATGTAGTAGATGTAATCTAGTAGTCTGTTAGCTTATTAGATGTGAGGCTGCGGTTCAAATCCCAGGTCAGATATCTCCATCACAACGAACTGAGAAAAACATTTCTTCTGCAACTTGTTTCCAGCAGATTTCTGGCAAAAACTCTGAGATTAAAGAAAATTGTCATGAAAAAGGTTCTCAAAAAATTGGACGTTCGAAGTCCATTTTAAATTATAGGTCGCGCAACTCTTGTAGAAAATTAGCGCTCACAACATAAGTGATATGAGCAGCTAGGTCGTATGTATGTTAGCGAATAAGCCACAAACATTGGCCTTCGAAGCCAACATAACCCTTGTTATCGGCACAAATTTAAACCAATTTGTAAAGCGCTCAACTTTCTTTTAGGCAGCCCGATCCACTTCTATGATTTTCAAGCATAGAGCATGGAAATTTTGAAAGCGAAGCAATCCTTTGTTGAGTGACGGTATTTTCCCTGAAAATCTGTCGTTTTCCCTAAATAATGTAGTTTTACCATCCGTCCTTGCTCATATTTGCCGTGGATTTCTCAGAGAAATTTCCGATCATTCAAATGTAACTCTTTTACGGATGCTAGACTATTGGGAATTGATCAAGCCCGGTATGGAGCTCGTTAACTGCGACATGCTATAGGGCTTGGGTATTCCGATTATTGTTCACTCATTTTATGGGGAAGATCAAACTCATTAGCAGCAGGAGAATACGTGCGCTATTGCTAGTCGCTGGTGAACACGTATGGATAAGAAAAGGTGAGACTCATTTCTTTCTTAAATAGCATGGCCATTCGAATAATGGCGATTCTTACAGGCCATTGTCCTTTTGGTAGGCATGCGAAAGAGTTGACATTTCAACAAATAACTTTTAAAGGAGGTGTGTGGGTCTGAGGAGGAGGAAGTGACTGTCTTTTACTTCATGCTGCAGAGCCCTGATCTTGTCATTAAAAAACGGAGGATTTTTATTTTGTGACACCTTTGACCAAGCTCTCTGATATAAAGATTGTTGAAATAAAAAGATTTATTTTGGACTCAAAATGGTATCACAATGGCAGGCCTAAGCGGAGTCGCCACCTTACCTAACCTAGCCTAGTTTTGGTTTAAGAAACGAATAATTATTAGCCCTTGGTATTCTAGTAAGTGGTTGTCGACAAACTTCAATTTAATAATCGTAAACTGAACTGAGCTTTTCATTTAAAATTAAATCAGGAAAGTCAAATCGAATCAAATTTGATAATTAAAGGCGAGTTTTGAATACGTGCACCTTGGCATAGGGAATCCATGGAATTTCAACCTTATCTGCACCGTGTAAAAATGTTTATCTAATAGAGCTGCTCTTTATCTTAGACAGAACAGTATTCTAAACAGGCTTGAATGCTGTTTCAGCCTCTAGTCAGCCATCTAACGTACATACCTACATACATGGTGTATATAATAAATAAAATGCCACGATGCTCATGTTATATTAAAGTGCAGGTATGTAGGTATGATAGTTTACATGCATACACATTTATGCATATACTGTTGTCATATATGTATGTATGAATGTATATAAAATGTATATTTTCCTATAGAATTTTAAAATAAAACAGTGAAAATCTACTAAACAATGTTGTTTAGCTGTAGCGCTAGCGATGTTAGGTGTCATTTTGTTTACATTTCTATTTGTTTTTAACACACAGACACACACAATAGAGTACAAGTCCTTAGACACTTGCACACACACATATATATATATGCATATATATGCATGGTATATATTTGTATGTATTAGTTTATGACTGGTACTCCTCATCCATTGCTATTTCGTGGACGATTAGCTGCTCGGAGGCTAATTTTATTTTGCTTCCAACAAAATTTATGTGGTGTAAACTTAAGACCATAAACTGTTATAGCAATTTCTATTGTTGGCACTGTTGTTGTTGTTGCTGTTGTTTTTGTTGTAGCTTTTGTTGTTATTTATTTTGTTTTTTCTATTCGAATTGTTTTGTCTTGTGTATTTAGTTATGAATGAACGAATCCCATGGAAAAAAAAAAAAAAAAAAAACAAGAAAAAAGTAACATCCGCTTTAGAGAACGAGTGCTCGGAATGGAGTAAAAATGCTTCACAGGCACAAAATTGCCTCAAAAGTAATCATAGCTAGGAGGTGTTTAAAGCAGAATAATTTTGTTTTGTTTTTCCTTTTCTTTTCATTTAAATTAACATCCGTAATATAAGGCACGTGTAAAGGGAATATAAAATTAAATATTTTTCCGTGTATATCGCGTAAATTTTTTGAAAGAAAGAAAAAAATAATAATTGCACTCTGAAATATTTTTGATAGAAGACAAAATTAATAAGAAGAAAAAGATGGAAAAAAACTAAGGCATTTATATTAAGGAAATATGTTTTGTTATCCTTTGCCTAAGTTCAAGTGCAAATCTGATTTGGAATGGGTAGGTCATTGCTAATCAGCAATTTGCGAATGAAAGCTCTGCTGATAATCCCTACATTGCATATTCTAAGCACTTACAATAACCAAGAGAGTTCATGCCAAAGTTGTCTTAATATCACCTTTAACTGAGGTGACCTTTTTATTTCCATGTGTTTTATCTCTCATGCTATATTTTATTTATTTTTGTTGATAAGATTTTATAAGAATTTCTGAAATTCTTTACAGAATAGTTTCTTAGGACGTTAAGCATATCTGTTGTAGGTATTTTCTTAACCTTACTGTGATTCCTTTGAATTATAAGTACAAATAATGAAAATGTTGTATTAAAATGAGTATTTCATACGATCATTTTACGATCGCCATAATCGTTCTATCGTGAGGATAACGCGCAATGCGGTATAGTAAACCATCAACCAGCATTCGCACATCCATGAAACGCAAAGTTAGACAAAAACATCAACGCTGTCAATGAAAGTGGGTAGGAGAATTCGAAGTAGTCAATTTCAGGTCGGTCACAAGCACTCGACCTTTCGCAACCACAATATATTTTGACCAGGACCTGCAATTAGTAAAAATCAAACTGTGGCAGCAGCTGAAGGTAAAGGAACATGTGTCGCTAAATGGATTCTAGATAATTTCACAAGTGATACTAATTTTCATTGAAAAATCCATCTTTAGCGCTGAGGGTCCACAAAATGATCGAATATCAATCCGCATGACATACAAAAGCATCCACTGCATACCAAAAAAGTTATTGCGTGGTGTGTTTTGCTGCAACATGCTACACAGCTCATGTCATATTGCATATTCGGTACGGCATGGCACGTCTATGTGATGTGGATTAACGGACACTTCATTTGACGGACTCTGGAACTTTATCTATGTTTCAAAACAATACCACACACATAATAGTATCAACATCAATGGTATTCGAACAAGTAAAGCATGTCGCTGATATCTCCCATTAATTTTGTTTTATTTACATTTAAAGATAGAAAACGCTTATTGGAAGACCCTATAAAATTCATGAATAATATTTTGATTGAAAATAATACAGAAAATCATTACTTTAATCAGTATATTTTTTAAACTATGTTTTGTTTCCTTCCCGCAAGTTCCTTCGTAAGGTAAATTTGCTTTACCGTACAATATGGGTATTTTGTTGTTGCCGATTTGCTTTGTTTGCTTATTTTCGCTGGTTTTGTTTTTGCCTACATAACAATAAAATTATTAAGAGAATAAAATCTTTTTAATCTTTACTGTTTGAGTAAGATTTGTTCAATTAGTTTTGATCGACACTGTACTTACAGATAATTTAAAAAGAATTCATTTAATTATGGTAATTAAATTGAATTAATTAAACTGAAACTTTTATTCAATTGAATTATTTTCTTTGTAAACTAAACTTTCTGGCAAATATACTTCCGGTAAGCATTTATGTTGAAGAACTATCAACAACAAATAGAGTTTTGTTTAGTTCTGTCACATAAGAATTGTAGAATTGTAGAATTTTTCTTCTTCGAAATTTAATGACTCTTTCGGCCTTTATTATTTCATTAATTATGACATAGTGTGTGTGCTTTAGTTAGCATATAAAAAATATCTTGTGGATTAATAAGTTAAAAAGTTTTTTGTGTTTCAAAAAAAAAAAAAAAAAGTTTTCAAAATAAAATGCCAGGCCATATTAAAAGCCTTCGGGTAATAAAAATACCAAACCAAACCAAGCCATTAATAAGACATTATATTTGGCGGTTATTAAACAAAAACAAAAAAAATCGCCGGTGTTAACAAAATACCACCACAATGATTTAATTTATAAAAGAAAATAAGGAAACAATTCACTCCCTTTTCCTCGACCACCTTAAGCATTAATGTTGCTGAAAGGATTAGGCAAATTGATGGTAAACAAATTGGAACGATGGCAACATAAACCTCAGAAATTAACTGCATTACACTGTATTACACTTTTCTGATATAGACAGACTAAGTTACATGCTACAGCAAAAAATTCTACTTTTGTTCCATCATTTGAAAGGAATTATTGATGACAATATATGAAGTATGCGTCTGAAATATCAAATTCTTCATGACTCTGACTCATAACTCAGGCTGTATTTGACTGATGATATGTGTAATGTTGGCTTTGAGGACCTCCACAATGTGACTTAAGAAAACCCTACAAGAAAAATGTTAACAGCATCAAATCACAAGATCTCGGTTGCCCTCAAATCACTCGTCAAAATATTCAATGTGGCATGAACTGTGTGACACTTAGCTTCGTCCTGTTAAAATCACATGTCGTTGGTTTCCATATCCTCCAATCAAGGCCATACGAAAGTGATAATTTTCGATCACGAGTCCCGCAATTATTCCCCAATAAATATCGAAAGTCGTTGCCATAGTTTAGTAGGTAGTTTAGTTGGCCCCCGGTTCAAATCCCAGGTCACACATCTCCGAAATATGAAGAAATACTTTCCAGGCGACTTCCTCTCTGTAGATTTCTGGCAAAACCTCCGAGAGTAAATAAAATTGGCATGAAAAGTTTTTCTAACAAAATCTGTCTTTCGGAATCGACTTTAATCTGTCTTGCCACTCATGCCACACAACATAAGTGGTATGAGAAGCTTGGTCGTAATCCTAACGGAAGGGTTGAAATAATCAATTACGTACGTATGTATGTATGTGTCCAAATTTCGAAATATTTTGTTGTTTGTGGAATTCCGACTGAAATCCGAATTGAAACGAGAAGCACTTCTTTACACTGTGCATCTAAGGGTACAATTTTTTACTCCCTACTTGATGAAGAGCAATTTTAAAGTAGGGAGAATATGATGAACATTTTAATACAGGCTTTTAGTTTAAGGCTTGGTACCGAGTATCCAGTCGTTTTGGTTGACATATTGATACGAAGCATTTTCATCATGGATTTGTTGACTTTACTGATTTTGTATGATCTGGAACGACCGTTTTCCAACATCTCTCTTGGTGTAGGGTATACAACAACAAAAACAAAAAGACGAATAAGAACAAAAAAAACTCACACATACACACACCCAACAGTTATGATTTAATTTGTATACACACGCTCGGTACCTAGCTAGCAAGGCTATAATATATTATGGCCATGAATTCCAAATCTGAGATTTGTTTTCCTTTTTCTATGGAATATGCTTTGTAGTTGCTATTGTTGTTGTTGTTTAAATCCATTTCCCTTTAACTAACACACACTCTCCCACACGCACTTGTATTGTAAAACAAAAACGGATGTATTTGTGTGTGTATGTGTGTATAGTTGGTATGGTTTTAATCTAGCCGAGCTATGGTATCTCTGTGTCGATGTGTTAGGTTGTCCTTAAAAAAAAATTTCCTTCTTTTTACAGAAATTTCTGTATGAAATGAAATGAAATCTAGAAAACGGAAATGTAAAGGAAATAACACACACAAAAAAAAAGAAAATTTTTTTTACTACAAAACATAAAAAGGTGGAAAGAGAAAAAAAAGCACAGAAGTGAACACATTGAAAATGTTTTATTTTTCTATGGAGGACCTTAACATTTCATTCTTCTTTCTTTACTTTTTCTTTTAATTTTTCTTTTAATTTTTCAATTTTTTTTTTCTTTTGCCTTTACATTGCTTAAATCTATTTTGAATGAAATTGTAATAAAGAAACGAAACGAAGGAAAGAGGGAGAGAAAACATGGCCTACAATAAAGCGGATGTTGGGTTTCTTATTCTTCTTTTCTCTTTCTTTTTCTTTGTTTTTTTTCTCTTTCGTTCTTTTCGCTCTTTATTTCTGTGACCTTCTTTGACTATACACAAAGTCTAAGTATTAAAGCGTATAAAAGTGTGTGTATGTGTTCGTGTATATGTGTGTGTTTCTATAAATGTATTGCTATTGTATTTTGAAAGGTACCAAGTACCGCAACGACCTCTTTTTTTTTTACGCTGTCTTCGTTTAGGCATTTTGGAAAATGTGTTTGTGTGTGTGTGTGTGCGCCTGTGTGTGTATTTCGAAAAGTTTATTTATTCTTATGACTTGTTCCCTAAGGCCCCAGAAACGGATGTAGGCGTGAAAAACACATTCTATATGGTATTTACAGTATTAGCCCCTAAGACGCGGTTATAATCATCATCATCATCATCGTCATCATATACGCTCAGCAGCTCATAGTCAAAATGAAGCAACAAAACAACAGCAAATGACCTACAACTTCTTGTTTTGTGTGGCTTCTATGAGCCAACAACATCATTTGGAGGCAAAAAATTAAAGGAAGTCTACTTAAATTTTTTTTTGCTTCTTTTACATGGGCCAACCCTATTTGAATTATAATGGACAAACTGGTGAACAACAACAACAATAACAGCAAACAAGTCAATCGTAATAATAAAAAAAAAAAGAAAAAATAAAGCCAAGACATTGTAGTTTAAAGACTGTGAAGAATATTTTCCAAAGAAAACAGTCCTCTTCTGTCTTTCTTTTTCTTTTTCTTTTTTTTACCCGGCTATCGTGGAAACGTCTCTTTCGTTCGTTGGCGGAATAGAAGTAGGTGTTGTTGTTGGTCGAAGAGTGTAACCAGTTATTTGGCCGGCAGCTACTCGTTAGTATGCATGAGGATTATGGGATTTTTCATGGCTATTTTATTATTGTTGCTTTTATTGTTTATTTATATTATAGTTATTGTTGTTGTTGTTGTTGTTGCTGCTATTGCCATTAACATTTTTATTTTATTTTTTTTGTTGCTGTTGCTGTTGCTTCTGCTGTTGTTATAGACAATTTTTATGCGTTTAATTGTAATGTTTGCAAATAAGTTCAACACAAAGACCATAAAAGTAACAACAAAAAACATACAAAATCAAAATTCGTAACAAGGCAAAGAACGAATTCTCTACTCTCTACGTTCGTAAAATAAAATACGTGGCTGTATAACCCCTAAATATCGTATCGGAAACAGAGCCTCTTGAAAACAAAACCAAATTCAGAGTAGATAAGCCTTGTCTTAGAGAGATAACATTATTGATAGGACTAGGGACCCATCAATAAAGCTTTACAACTGCAAAAGGACAGTAAACAGGACCTGAGGTCCCTAATTAATTACCACCTACTGACTCTATCGTATATTGATGGAGCTAGCCTTGGTTGATATGGTGAACGTATGTGCAAACATCAATGCCAGTACCAACTGATACACAAAGGCAGTCAGTTATCATGAACACCAGTGCGATCTGTTCTATTGCAACTCAGTCACTATCTGCTAAGGCATTATTTGGCTACCCTCTGATCTTCTTTTAAAGCGGACGGTAGCAAGACTCAAGGCAGTTAAATCAGCTGCTCTGATATCCAGTGCGCTTTGTTATACTTCAGGCAAAGCATATCCATTCTAGTCCATGAATGCCATGGATTCTCAGAAAAATTTCGAATCATTCAAAGGTAACCCTTGTATGGGTTCCAGAACATAGGGATATTGTTGGAAATTGCATTGCTGTTAAGCTGGTCGAAGCCGGGAGGGAGCATGCAATCTCCGACATATTTTTTTTTATGTTTTCGTTTTGATGTCTGACCTGGGGTTTAAACCCTGGCCTTACGTCTAATAAGCCAACACACTACCTACTAGACTACGGCAACTTCTCCGACATATCACAGTTCATAAACATTCCGATTACCTCAGTAGACTTGAGCTAGCTCAATCTCATTGGCAGCAGGAGGAATACTTGCAAAATTGCTAGGCTCTGCTAGGCGCCTATAGAAAGGAAGAGAACCCAATCGCTTATTTTCTTAAATCGCATGGCCACCTATCACACAATCGTGATTATAACGGACATGCCGAAAGGCTCATCATTTGTGCAAATGACTTTTCCAGGAAGTGTCAGTGAAGTGTATCAGTGTCATGCTTTTCTCATGAAGAAAGTCAGGTTTTTGAACGCCCGCTTTCTGACATCTCTGACTGAGTTTTTTAATACAAAGATTGCTGCTGTAGCCAGATTTAGTTTGGACTCGGATTGGTTTTCTCTAGGAAATGTGATATGCCCGAATATAATTGATTGTGGTATCACAATGGGCCTAAGTGCTGGCCTAATTGAGAGTGGAGGACTTCTGTTAAGAATTTAAAAAATCTTGAACGGAAAACGGGAAAGTTGCAAACAAACTGATGCTGAACTCATACGTCAAATAAACCGTGAGCACAATGACGACATGCCAAAACGCACGGTATCTTATAATAGAAGTAAAACGGAAGAAGTAAAACATAATTGGAGTATCTGCTCCATTAGCGAAATAAAACTGCTGATGAGCAGAAAAAACGAAAGCATCCAGTTTCTCATCACTGCGCCTGAGGCTGAGCATGTAGTCGATTGCCTTTGAAGATGCAACTAAAGAAAGCAATACCCTTCACACATCAAAAATATCACATTCTGGGCAACATGCAGCAAAAAACAATTCATTTTAGAAGAAACTTGGTAGAGCAGGCTGCAAACTCGAAAAGGTTCAAATGTTCCGTTCAAACAGCAATAATTAGAAAAAATATCCTGATTGTCCATCAAAGATCCCAGTCAGTGTCTCGGAAAGAACTGCAAGTAAGTAGTTATGTAAAGGTTTCAAATGCTGTAAGGATAGCAATAAAGGCGAGGCAATATTCATCAATCAATTTGACACCTTCAGAGTAAACTGGATTAAAGAAGGCAATCATCTGTGAAGTGGTAAAGGCAATCTTTTGAATTCGAATTCAAATCAAACCTAAAATTAACATTTAATTTGAAAATTTTGACATTGCAACGAATATTGTGAACTTCTAATTAACGCTTAAGATGCATCTGATACTCTCCTAAATATTCGTTTCAAATCGTAGTTGACTAAAAAAACCAAATCTCCACATGCACAGTATGTAGGGTGTATTGTATGGATTTTAAGTGGCTATAAAAAAATCGAATAAAGCTAATAAAGCTTTGCAAGAACACAAAAGAAGCTGATTTAAATACAAAACAAAAAAATCATCTGGGAATTTGTTTGAAAGCGCAAAGATACGCATCACACTCTCTAGCTATACACATAGTGACAATGTGAAAGAATAAATATACATATATATCACATTCGAAGGTGTGTACTTAAATAAACATCATATTTTATATATTACACAACACAGACATATCAAGATTATAGGCTTCATTTTCAAGTTTAAAGTTTAAGAATTTGTTAAGCGAGATTAAAAAGCAAAGTAAAGTAAATAAATAAAGGAAAGCCTTTATTTTTTTTTATTTAACAAATAAAGTTTGTTTCAATAATTTCACGACGAAAAATGGTAAGGAAATCAGTTAAGAATGGAAACAGACGACGTTGGCTAATTTAAGGCGATTGTGTGAACTTCTAATGAAAAGTTTACTTTCCACAATGACTAAAGCGAAGTTGCTGGCAATTGGAGATACTATGTGGATACTAAAAGTCAAATTTTTTTTTGCCTTACGGCTAATGAAATCCAAAGACTGGGCGTTTAAGGTAATTTGTTGTTTGTGAACATGAGGGAATATTGAAATGTCAGGGATGAACTCATAATCTGTTTGTTATTGTTCCCCTGTTTGTAAGTTTTTAAAGAATTTATAAACGTTTTCAACTATACTCACAGAAGGTTTCCAAATGAAATTGAAGTTTTCCGAATAAATAAACGCGGATTTAGCGGAGAGCAATTGAAACTTTGTGAAGTTTAGGGACAGGAAAGGGGTAACTAGAAGACTAGATTACAAGAATTTTGCTGTTAAAAATTCAATGAAATCAGTGGAGAAGAAACGAAACATAATCCAAGTGGATACTGCTAGAGAACTAAGTATCACCCTTCAACACTAACGTACAAACATAATTGATTATTACAATCCTTTAGTCACCATTACAACATAGATTCTCACATCACTTATGTCGCGTGTGTTAGTTTTATACATGAGTGGCAGGATTTATAGTTCAAAGTCGACTCCAAAACACAGATTTGAGCTTCTTTGCACGGCAATTTTTATTTTACTCTGAGAGTTTTTGCCAGAAATCTGCTGAGATGAAGTCGCCGATCAAATATTTTTTTTTGTATTTCTTTTGTGCGAGATGTCTGACCTGGGGGTATGAACTGTAGCCTCACATCTAATAAGCCAACACACTACCAACTAGACTACGGCGACTTCCCTTGTTAAGCATTTCTTTAATTCTTTGCGCCTATTTAGTGACAGAATAGAAAAATGCTCCACGTGCTACAATGCAATATGAAAACTAACGTTGAGCAAAGTAAAGTGTCGCTAACAAAGCTGAGTGACATATACCACGCAAGGTAATACCGTGTATTTGGCAATTGTACATTACGAGCTGCTATACCGTCTGATCAACATGTTAAATGCATATCCTGCTACCATCAATGAACCCAAGCAATACATTTAAAACGTACAGAATTGATCCACAAAAGAAGTGGAGTGTTTCATCATCCGATTCCTGTAAAACGCACGCGTTATGCCTATTTTAGCAGAGAGAATTATGAATAACTATGCCCTGTAACATGTCAGAAATTGTGTGCTTCATACCGGCCTTCGCCAGCTCATCAGGAATGCATTGTGCAACGATATCCCTATGTCCCGGAACTCATACAAGAGTAACCTTTGAATGTTCTAAACTTTCCCTTAGAATCCTCAGCATTCATGGATAAAAATGCACGTTGAGAATATGTTCTCTAGAGACTTGCACACACAGTCTGGCCGTCTCAATAAAGTAGGAGATTTTTGAAGGAAATCCCGCCACCAAAAAAAAAAAAAAATTGCGCCGCTTTCAGTATGAGCATGATCTCCACCCTTATGGCCTATTCAAAGGTATAATGATCCGAAATTTCCCTAAGAAAATCTTGCCTTACATCCATTTCCTCCTTCTCTCAACCTATTTTCTTAGATCCAACACAATGCACTGCATAAGTAGGAGCTATCCCCCGAGTGTTGGTTTCTAAGAAAGGACGGACATTGAAAATAAATTTGTTATGGACTGAATAACAGCCTAGTTGTCGAAGTAAGTTAAGAGATTTTCAGGGAATATGCCGCCATCCAGCAAGCATTGCTCCGCTTTCAAAATGGCCGTGATCTTCGCCTGGAAAACACTGGAGTGGCCATTTCGAATATAAGAATGTTTAATATCAGAACCCTTAATAAATATATCACAAGCTCACTCTGTAATGCATCCTTAAACTATCAATATAAACCTTAAGAGTTCCATTAAAACCAAGTCCTCAGTTGAAATTCGAAAATCAAAAGTGCTTTTAAATAAGTTGTATGGAACCATATAATCAACCAGATTGAATCCATGTCTTCCCAAAATAGCAGTCTAACAATAGTTAAGATTACGTCAGGGTTTAACTGCTTTGAGTCCTACTGCCACAAGCTATTCCGTCTGCTTTAAAAGATGACCAGAGGGCAGTCAATTGAGTATAGCAAATAATGCTTTGGTTGGAGTGAAACAGAGCCAACTGGTGATCAGAATAGACGACTGCCGGCGTACTTTGTGCATTAGTTGGCAGTGGCATTGTTGTTTGCACACCGTCCATCAAGCAAGTTCACCATATAACTTGGTTTGTTCCACTACCGCCTGATAGAGCCAGTATGAGCTAAGCTAAGACACCAGATCTTGCCTACGGTCCTTTTGCAGATGTGAAGCGCTGTTGTCCCTTTCTTAGCCCTCGCAATTATGATGACTTTCCCTGAGAGCTGGGGCCCCTAGGTATTTTATCATTTCGGAGAAGGAAAGTTGAACCCCATTAAAGATCGGCAAGTAGAAAAAGGTACCTTATGTCGCCTATTAAAAAAAAATCAACTCGGTTTTGAAAGGCTTTACACTTAAACCACACAATGGGTGTCATTCAATTGTAACCTTTAGGGCCTGTCTGTTTCTCAAAGACTAACTTACTTTTAAGTTGCGTCCATTAAGATAATGTAGATTACCATGTACACCTAGTACAGGGATCTTAAGAAAAATTGCATCGTAATTCATTCTGTAGAACAAAGGCTAGGTATAGATGCCATAGATATTTTTATCTTTTCCCCCGCTTTTAAATTTCGTGATTTTGTCGCCATAAAAACGCAAAATCTTTTGAACTGAAAAACTTAATGCTTCTGTCACTTTTCCAAAATATATTTTATGGCACGGAAAAAAACAAACAAACGAAAAAAAAAAAAGAAAGAGGAAAAGCAGGACTATTTATGCCTACAAGTTTTATTGCTGAGTATGAGCATAAATTAAGAAACATTCTCGTGGCTGGTGGTACTAAAGGTGTGTGTCACATATTTTCTCTTCTTGAAATTGAAAAAGTCTTGCGGTTGGTCTTAATCGACTACAAGTTTTTTTTTTTTTTTTATTATTATTTTCGCGTTGTTTCTTTACTTTACATTTTCGTTACGTTCAGTTACACTTTGTGTGTACTTTTATGAGCTAAAAAAAAGAACTTTTTTTTTACAGCCGCCACATATTTTTTAAAAATAGCTCGAGTGTATGAAGAAAGAAGAAGAATCATTTTGTTTCGTTTTTTTTTGCTTTTTCTCAACTGTGGCACAGTAATTATGCACTACACATACACACATATATACACTCATATGCATTTAATCTTTTTATGCATGTGTTGCAGAAGAGAAAGAGAAGAGCATAAACGCTTACATTGTGTCATGAGTTGATTTTGTTTTTTTTGCATTGCATTGCAATGAACAGAACAGAACATAACAAATGCTGTGATGCGTTATGATGTTGTAATTTGTAGTTTTTTATTCTCTTGCTTATCCTCTCTCCCTGTCTTTCTCTCCACTCTCCACAATTCTCATACATTTTATGTATTATCACTCCTCTTCTGATTTTCTTTAATACTCTTAAAAGTGCGTATGTTTTTCAGTGGATATGAGTGGATGCGTTTATTTGCTAACCCAGTGAACATTTTGTAAGCGAATCATACCGTATACCGCAATAGATAGTAATTATCAAGTGCTGTGCTTAATGAAGAACAATTAACTGCCAATTAGCATTGGGAACACTATGAATGATTGTGGAATGACTGTCTTTATGTGTTGACTGGCTTACTCCTGGTGGAATGCAATACTTGTCCCATGATAGTAGTGGCCATTAGCTATTGAGACGAGACGGAATTAGGTCCAGCTAAAACAATAGCTTAAGGAAGGTAAGATAGCGGATATGTTTATAGGAAAAGGGTCTCACTTAGGCCAGCATTAAGCCCCGTTTTAATAACATAATCAATTCTTTCCTAGAGGAAATCATCTCAAATCCAAGATAAATTTTGCTATTACAGCCTCCTGTATATTGAAGATATCGTTCAAGGATGTCAGAAAGTGAGAGGTGAAAAATTTTCCTCCCTTTATGACAAGAGCAGGACTCTGAAATATGATGTAAAAGACAGTGTCTTCATCCATCTTAGACCCTTCTTCTGAAGTCATTTGCTACACTGTCAAGTGTTGCGGTATGCCTACCAAAAGGACAGAGCGATGGATGGCCATAAGACTTAAGGACAGAACTGAGCCGACAGTCTTCCTGTACACACATGTACAGCAGAGTTCAGCAGTGTTGCACGAACCCTCCTGCTGCCAATGAGACTGAGCTTCTTTGTAAACGGGGCCTGTGTCCTGTAAAATGTCAGAGATTGCGATTTCCATATCGGCATTGTCCTGCTCATCTGCAATGCTATTTCTAACGATGACACCAATGTCCCGGATCTCATATGAGAAATGTATTTAAAGGTCCGAAGTTTCTCTGAGAAATCTTCAGCAAACATGGACAAGAACGAACGTTGAAACTGCAAACTAAAACGATGGCAATAAAGATACATTTTTTATCCAGCTCTGGGTGAACTTTATAGGAAAATATTCTTTCCATAGAATTTCCAATAATATATCAAATATATACGTCTGTATGTGTGCTCTGATTAAGTCTCACTGGAAATCCGCTGGTATTATCCCATTGCATGCACGGAAACAGATTGTTCACTGGGTAGTGTAGCGTGTGATATTTTGATACGAATCTGACTTTCTGTCTCTGACAACTTCACATCTTTATTTATCATTCCTGTTCTTTTTTTTTTTCTTAGTTTCTCTCTCTCTCTCCCTCTTTTTTCTGTTGTCCTCCTCCTACTGCTAGTGTTCGTTTAATATTTCTTCTCTTTTTAGCTTTTTGTTTGGCTTTATGTTTATTATTATTTCTCTTCTTCTTCTTCGTTGCCTGCGTAAAATTTTCCGTTTCTTTTTTTTTCTTTATTCATTTCAAACGTCGTTTTTTGTTTGTTTTCATCTCCTAAATCGTGTTCATTCATGCTGAAAAGAATTTTTCTTTATAAATATTTCGACTAAAAAACATTTTTTTTTGTGTGTGATATGAGCATTGCTGTTGCTGTTGCTATTGCTGTTGTTTGTTTTTGTTTTTGTTTTGTTTTTTAAGCAACAGCAACATAAAAAAAAACAAAACAAAACAAAACTGGCAAGAATAATTTGTAAGATTTTGTTATTATTATTGTTGTTGTTGCTGCTGTAGCTTTTGTTATATTGTAATAATAAGTAAAGCGTTGTACATACATACACACACACAACACAACAATAACAAAAACAAACTCATTAAAATAATCACACATACACTTAGAAAAGCGAAAAACGAATTTCATTTGAAAAACATTTTTTATCTCATGGAACAAAAATTAAATCTAAACGGTTGTACAAGTTTGCCTGTGTAATTATTAGCTGTGCTTTGCATCTCTGGATGACTAGTCTCTGGGCGACTGTATAGTGGGCGATTGTACAGTGGTCTCTGGGTGACCTGTTCAGTAGTATCGGGGCGACTCTTACAGTAAGCCTCTTGGAGGTTTGGTACAGTGGTCTTGGGCGACTGTTCAGTGGTCTCTACGCGACTGTTCAGTAGTCTTGTGGAGACTGTTCAGTATTCTCTGGGCGACTACTCAATAGTCTCTGAGCGACTGTATAGTAGTCTCTGGGAGACTGTATACTGGTCTCGAAAGGTTCTGAAAAGAAGTTGAAACTTTCGAAAGCTGTAAGTTGTGTTCAACATCGCTTTTCGATTTCTGAATGAGAATTCAAGACATCATTCCTTTACAAAGGTAGTCCTGTAGCTCCGTAGGTGAAGCAGTTGAAGGTGCAATTTATTCGGAAACAATCGGAACAGCTGAGTCCTATTAAGCTGCCAGATTACTGTATCGTCCTTTTCAGGCTAAGGTATTGACAATAAAAACTGCAGGGAAATTTATTGGAGACACAAATGTCTTCAAGCAGGATATTTCCATAATTTCCTGAAACCAAACGGCTATCAAAGTGCTGAATTCCAATGTGAAGAACTCCAAGACAGTTCAGATCTGTCACAGATATCCCAATGATATCGTGGGAAGATATGATATTCACATATACGGGTTATAAGTACCAAAATACAGTAACATTTCAGGTCACTAAGTTCCAGAAGTGGCACAACCATCGAACCCTCCGACAAATCCTCTACTTTGAAAATCTCTGTAAGGACCTGTAAGCTTATGTGATTGTCGATTCCATTAGTAATAAATAGGACAACCTTACAAGACTTGGAGAACGGCTTAAAAAATCTGCCAAAACTGAATGGAGGGTGGACGACAAGCCTGCATAAACTCCAAAGACGAACGCTCAGTATGGTTGTCGGGATCATTACGTGGCACTGTATTATGGCCACGCATGTGAGGCGTTTTTGATCGAGGACGCGTTGCTAATGATTTCTACAGACAATGCAAGAGAAAAAGACTGTTCTTCACGTACTAGATACATGTCCGCCACAATGTCGTAAATGATCTTTGTGATCTGCACGAATTGACATTGACGGTCTAAGTCGCTTCATTTGAGGTGCCGAGTGTTTGCAGAACTAGGGAATAATTCTCTGAATTCATTCTCAATAAATCTTATGTGACCTAAATGTGTCCATTCAAACCGCCTCTACCTACCTAGCTACTTGATATCTACGATGTAAAAGATCTGGTGGAACTGTCAGGAATTGATATTGGCAGTCTAAGTCGCTTCAACCAAAACGCCCCACAACCAGGGGATAATACTCTAGTATCCCAATCAACCCTATGTGGCCTAAGCGTGTCCATTCAAACGCCTTGGATAGATATCCGCTTCTACCTACCTAACTACCTATCGCGAACCACAGTTTAATTTCGATTTCGATTGACAGGTTTGACAAACTTTTCAAAGCGATTGCATATTACCCTGTGAGTTTTTGTCAGAAGACTGTTGAGTGGAAGTTGTGAAAAGAAATATTTTCATACGCCGTTTTGTTCGAAACCTCTGATCTGGGGTTTGAAGCACAACCAGCTCGAATACGGTGATTTAATCGTTATTAAATTCTTGTAGATATCTAGTAAGTAATGTGTTGGCTTATTAGGCTAAAGGCCACGGTTCAAACCTTAGGTCAGACATCTCCTATAAAACGTTATACAAAAAATTTATTTCTTCCGCGACTTCCTCTCGGCAGATTTCTGGCAAAAAGTCTGAAAGTAAAATAAAATGATCATGAAATGTTTCTCAAAAATCTGCCGTTCGAAGTTGACTGTAAACTGTAGATCCCTGTACTCACGTATAAAGTTTGCACAAAAAAAAAAATATTGCCATGAAAAGTTTCACAAAAAAATTTCATTTCGAGTTGCCGGTAAATTGTAGATCCTGCCACTCATGTATAAAATTAATCCACGCTATATAAGTGGTGTGAGAAGGTTGGTCGTAATCCCGACTGAAGTATTGTAATGATCTCTTACGTATGTATGTGGATATACAACTGCTTTGCAGTTCTTGTCTTGTCTTCTTCTGAATGTGAGTATGTGAACCTAGAGCATTCATAAAGCCAGTTTATATTTCTGCGATTGGCTGTGTACTCATGTAAAAGGCAATATCAGTATGGGTTTCTGCATAAGTAAGCTTTCATAAGATATTATGGCCTTAAAATATCCAAAGGAGTCTTCATTACTTATTTGCGTATAAGCATTCTAAATGGCTTTCAATATGCACAACCAAATTATATCGTTATTGTAAGGCCCCCAATTAATTTATTAGGAATTTCAATTTGTTTTTCCTTTATGTTGCCAAATACTTCATTCATACTTCATTTTCTAAACGTGTAGCACACAATATTTTTGTTCAAGATTTTTTTTTAAAAATTTTTTTCCCTCCTCGTGTCATTTTATGGCGTAAATTTCTCGCCATTGTTTTTAGTTTTAAAGAACGTTTAAGTCATGGTATTCCAAGTTGGTATTAAGGTGTACCGGTATGTATGTATGTGTGTGTGTATGTATTTGCAAATGTCTTTGTTGTCAGATAAATGTTGTATGAATTTTACTTGAACTCACATAAAGAATATTGTTGTACATTTTGTTGCTGTTGTTGTTGTTGTTACTTTCATTTCCTTGAAATAACTTCGCTACATAATACGTGGCTATAAAAAAGAAATTACAAAAGATTTAATGGCTTTTACCTTTATTTGCTCGTCTTTCTTTCCTTTTTCTTCACTCTTTTTTGCTTTGTTTTGTTTTGTTTTGTTTATCTAAGGACCTTGCCGTGCATCATTGTATGCTTGTGTGCGTGTGTTGTCATACATTTATTACAAGGAAAAAGCTTAAATTTTATTAGTCTTCTATTGTGTTAGAAGGTTAAAAGGTACAATGCCACACAAAGATACCACAAAAAAAAAAAAAAAATAAAATAACAGCAGAGCAAAAAAAAGCGAGAAAAAACAAGAAAATCCACACAAATGTGCAAAAGTATGTTTATGAAGTCATTTCATTACATGCATGTGTGTGTTTATAGTCCTTAGGTGCTTATATGTATGTATGTATGTATATGTGTGGAAGAGGAAGAAGAGGAAGAAGGAATTTAACACAACTATTGTCTTTTTGTAATATATTGCTAATGACTTGTATTAAGTTGTGGGTAAAAGTGAAAAGATTTCAATATTTATTCGAAGACAACACAAAGCACAAAGGCAACACAGGTGTACGGTATGCTACACAATTATACGAGGATAGATCAATAAGTTACGGGCGATAGGCTGCACATATTCAAATTCCAATCAAAGTCAACTGCCACAGGACACAGTGTACTTAGTGCACACCTTCGTATATACGCCTTGAATTGATGTTTTTTTTGGAATTTTTAAGAAAGTCCCACAATGTTTTTAAAGGCACGAGTAATATTTAAATTGAATTGAACTCGAACTTTATGAACCATAGGAAATTAAACGGCTTTTGAGGGTAAATAATGGTTAAGCATTACAAAAAACAAAAAAAACAAAAAATCTGAGGTTTTTTGTTAAATTTTAGGGTAAAAACGGAGAACTTAGAGTGTGAAAAGAAAAAAAAACTTAAATGAACAGAAATTCCAACAGAATTTTGTACAGCTAATCTACAGACTTTAAAGAATTTTTTGCTTGGCAATTTAAATTATTTACAGTTTGAGTTTGATTCTCTAAATACATCCTGACCGTTAAGTCTGGATTATATGCCTCCTTCTCGGCACTCCCATGCTGAAAGCTTTAATTGTATCCATAAGAGCAAGGATATATATCAGAAACTTTTCATGGTCGAGTAGAGTTGTCTGAGCCTGGGGAATTGAAAGCTTGCAATGCAATACTATTGACACGTGATTCGATCATTAGGCTCTTATGAAGTTAAGACAAATATTATAGGACAGTCTAAGGATGCTGAGTCGGCTAGGTAGGGACAACCTGCACTCTAGGTCTTCTGGGAATTCTCAATCAATAAGCAAATAGGCGAGCTTGCAAAGAGGGAAGCTTCTAAGCCGCTGATTTATTTATCAGAATCAGACAATCCTTCTCCGAGTAAAATTGTACGTTTAGAAAGTTGTGCTCAACGAAAAGGAAAACAAAAAGAGGTAAAGACCCTTTTCAAATCAAGTACTGGAAAGGAAACCTGACTCGTGCCTCAGATTATCCAAAATAAAACACAGATTCTACCCTGATATAGGCACTTTAGACTCAGGGTTACTTATCTTGAATGGCCCTATCACACGAGAGCAAATGTGCTGGCGTAAAATGATAGTTTATAGGCAAGAGAGGTGCAGAGAATGTTTTTTGGTGGCGTAAAGTTTCAACCAGCTACGACCCCGGATTACAAGCACAAAACTACTACATACACATTTTTAAAAATCAACCGAATATCAATGGAATGCAAAAACACTATAATACATACAAAGCGTGTATACGTATAACATTTAATGCCAAATACAATATTCATCCCGTGTGATTTGGAAAGAACAAAAATTGTGCGACTAAAAATTGTTCTCGTGTCTGATTAGAGCCAATGGGAATTGTCTCAAGTCCAACATGTAAATTCTGTGACGATGGAAATAAATAATCGCAACACATTTTGGAAGCTGTGGGGCATTAATACTGTTACGTTTTTACTTTTCAAAACTTTTGAAATATAAGCTCATAGATTTCAAATAAAAATAAAAATAAATTTGTATTCAATTTTAATTAAATCCATTATTAACACACAAATTTTGTGTGCCACTGTTCACAACTGATTCTAAAACAACAACAATTGCTTTATTCGTTATTCCTTTTGTGTATGGCCTTTTGCGATAAACAATAACAATTACAACACAATTGTTCTGTAGATCTTTGTAACGGTGATCTTCAAACCACGATTGGTTTAATTCACACGCAACGCGTCTTTACACAAGACTGACTGACTGACTTCTACTTCTACTCCGACTTTGCCTTGCCTTTTATAGCGACGTAAACAGTCTGATGAATGTTCTCGTAGGCGAAGGTTCAAGTCTTCGCCTTAACGAGAATCCTTTGAATGTAAACATGTTGCTTCTTTGTTGTTTTTGTATCTTGTTTACGTTCGTCCCTTCAGAGTTGTTGTTGTTTATTGTTTACTTCTTTATTCCTTTTTCTTGTTATACTGATTTTGTTGTTCATTTGTTAATGAAGTAAACAAGTCCGTTGTTTTGTTTTTGTAGCTTTTGTTTAACATTTTAATGTTAAACGACATTACACCATTTCCATTTTCGTAACAATATGTTTCAGAAAGAAACACCTAGACAGGAAATTGTTATCGTTGACACCGATTATCATCCAAAAATTTGTCAGTACAATTGGCTTGTACTGGAGGCATTATAGGGATACCGACTAAACTTTGACAGAAGTAGAATAGATAACATGATCGCAGCACTAAGACATCTATTTACAACAATAATAAAAATAAAGGTGGCGGTAAGCATCTATGTTATCTAGAGCATCGATCTATCTACCTTAATTTGGCTAGCAGAAGAAATGTTACTTCAATAAGTAGCTACAAAGACATCAATTATAATCAAGGCTATGAGACCTCCTAAGCAGAGTACTTAAGAGTATTACAACTGTTTGCTTATTAACGATAATATCATCTTCAATTGTAATAATTAGCGGTTCATACGACAGGGTCGAGTATTGCATTGAGCTATGCAGGCATAAAGCTGTTGCGGCGTTAAAACTGCACTGTAGTTTTAAATCATCGACAACTGTTTCTCGCGCTCGGTAACGTTTTCAATTTCTAAACTCATAATTTTATTTCTTGAGAGCAACGTTTCACATTGTCATGGCTTGATTTTGTTCGTGTCTAATAAGCACATTAACTACATATACAGGATTATGACTTAGCTTCTCACACCACTTATGCTGTGTGTATTAATTTATACATGTGCTGTGGGACCTACAGATTTTTGATGGCAATTTTATTTTACTTTCAAATTTTTGCCAGAAATCTGCTGTGATAACATTGCCGGAGAAATGTTTTTTAACATTTCGTTTAGTTGGAGTTGTATGACTGGGGGGGGGGGGTTTGAACAGAGGGCTCAAGTCTAATAAGCCAACACACTACCTACTGTACTGCATGATAAACTTGCTATCGTTAATTTGTTTAAATTTGTCTGTTTTAATAAGTTGTAGTTGCTTTAATTTTATTTATTTTTGTTTTTTTTGGAAATTCGATATACTGGCGATCTCTTTTATGATGATGCTCAGAATATTAACGTTTCTCACATATCTGTGAAGGGTTTTATTGACATTACGGTTGTTTCTATACGTGCAAAATCGAATTTGTCATACTCTGTAGGAATCGCAGTAGGTCTAATTAGTTTTCATTTTTTATTTTACTGCTGCCTTTATGATAAATTTTTTTCCTTATTCCTTTTAACTTTAATCACATCATTTTGTTTTGTTTTAAATCCATAGATTCCATTACCTTTTCTTAAGTAACTTTAATGAAATTTTTATTCTTTTTTTCTTCTTAAATATTTTTCATACAATTTTCCAGTTCTCCTCCTCTACTCCTCTACTTACACTTACTTACTTACTTACTTACGTACACTGTCCTCAATATAAACTTCAATTAATAAATTTATGGGTGCAGGATTGTTGATAATTCTTTGTGCTTCCCCCCCCCCCCATTGAGTTGAGAGTTGAGTTTAGGGGTTAAGGGCGTTAGGCGTTATTGTAAGAACAAAATATTTTTGGGAAATTCCTTTTGTCGTTTTGAAAGTATTGTGGTGATTTCTATTTTTATTTTTCATTTGTTTTGCAGTTTTATTTACTGTCGGAGTTTTTGTATAGAAGACTATGAAGAGGAAGTATTTCATTTTGTTCGAGATGTCTGGGCTGCAGTTTGAACAACGGTCTCACATGTAATAAGACCACATCCTACCTACCAAACTACAGCGACTTGAAGTTACTTACAAACATTTTGAGAGGGCTTAGCTATTACAATTTCATTGAAATGCTTTGAAAAAATTTTTTTAAAGGCTTTACACAAGAATATCACTCACTCAAGCATTTATTTGAATTTAATCGAAAGCTACGAATACGTATGTAGATTTCATATCATATTTCGTTAAGTAACGCCTTAATTCTTGTATCATTAATAAAAAAAAAGTACTAAAAATAAGTACTTACCGCTCGTTAAAATTTAGCTCTCTTAAGTGTTGCTAAT
>QOCX01000603.1:86590-115007 GCA_005959815.1 Sarcophaga bullata | reverse complement strand
ACAGAATCGAACAGCAAGCAAATTTCGGTAAACAAAAATATTCAAACGCTTATAACTCCGGAGCGGGTAGGCCCATTGGAATGAAAGTGGTGTCATTGGAAAGCTCTGAGGTCGTACTTTAAACGTCATATACAAATTTAGAGAGTGGAGTTAAAGAAAACCTATAAAAAACTCCATTCAATCCATTACACATCAGTACTTTCCTCAGACAGAGATACTGGACCAAGCTTCTAATTTAATCTGAAAGTATGACCTCAGACCTTTCCAACGACACCACTTTCATTTCAATAGGCCCACTCGCTCCAGAGTTATAAGCGTTTAAAGATTTATGTTAACCGGCCAGACAACCGCACACACATACAAGCCTTCTCGTTGAAAATTCGTGTCACCATTTTTTGTCAAATACCAGGCCAACAGAATCATGCAGCAAGCAAATATCGGTAAACAAATATATTTAAACGCTTATAACTCTGGATCCATAGGGCCTATTGAAGTGAACGGGGTGTCATTGGAAAAGTCTGAGGTCGTACTTTTAGGTCATATACAAAAATCTTGATCGCCTGGTATTTCAGCTGGTGTCAGAAATGAGTTTTGTGATGAAAATTTTGAGAAAAATGGAGAAGCACAGCGGTATAGCTGTTTTTTAGTACAATTTAAAGAAATATCGATATATTACAAAATATTGTATTGATTTACTACAAAATACATTGTTTATTTTATTTTTTTCTTAAATGCAAGTAATTGGAGACGTATATTTTGGTACAGCGACCAATCTAAATAGCATATTCTCATAATGTCTCATGCCATCGTGTTACTTTAGCAAACTTCAGGATACTTTTTGACTTCGATTTCTTCTGACACGCTTAAACTGCATACACATTGCAAATATGAGGCCTGGTGACTTGTTCTCATTACAGAGTGCGCATATTTTGGTTTGAATTGATCACTATCTTTAAGCTACTGTTTTTTGAGATGCCAGTAGTCATAATAATGCCGGTTACTTTTCTTCGGCTACTTTTTAATAGAATGATGCATTTCTCAAATCCGTATTCATGGTATTTACTCTGTCAAACCCGTTTGATTTAAGAAGAGTGTACGCTTGTCTTCATGTTTCCTTTCGCCGGGTGTACATATCCAAGCCTGCGTTCCTTTTTTAAAGTTTTGAATTAGAAAATATAAAAATAATAGCAATAATAGAAAAGGTTCTTACTCAACTCCACCATTGATTTTGGCCATCGATGTATATCGTCCACCACGACAGGAAAACTAATGAACGCTCCTCTTTGAACGAAATTAGCACTACTATATGGAATTTTATATTTTTCTGAAAGGATGGTCATTTAAATGAAGGTTACTATCCTTGGGCTAGTGTGATCATTACTCAAATACCTTTTCATTGTACTCCACCCAATCAAACCCGTTTTAATTGAGAAGAGTATATGCCTGTCGTCACCTTTCTTGCGCCGGGCGAACCCTTCCAAGCCTTTCTCTCTATTTCAATAAAAAGTTCTGAAGTCATCACCGGCGGGGACGTTATTCCGTTCTTACAATCTGATCATCGTTGTATATAGTCCACCATTGCGCTGCCTTTTGAACAATGCTGAAACTAGTATATGGAATTCTGCATTTTTCTGAAAGGATGGTCATTAACTACTATCCTATTACTATCCTTAGGCTACTTTTTAATAGTGTGATGCATTACTCAAATACCTTTTCATTGTACTCCACCCAATCAACCCGTTTTAAATCAGAAGAGTATATGCCTGTCGTCACCTTTCTTGCGCCGGGCGTACCCTTCCAAGCCTTTCTCCCTATTTCAATAAAAAGTTCTGAATTCATCACCGGCGGGGACGCTATTCCGTTCTTACAATCTGATCATCGTTGTGTATAGTCCACCATGGCGCCGCCTTTTGAACAATGCTGAAACTAGTATATGGAATTCTGCATTTTTCTGAAAGGATGGTCATTAAAATGAAGGTTACTATCCTTAGGCTACTTTTTAATAGTGTGATGCATTACTCAAATACCTTTTCATTGTACTCCACCCAATCAAACCTGTTTTAATTGAGAAGAATGTATGCCTGTCGTCACCTTCCTTTCGCCGGGCGAACCCTTCCAAGCCTTTCTCCCTATTTCAATAAAAAGTTCTGAAGCCATCACCGGCGGGGACGCTATTCCGTTCTTACAATCTGATCATCGTTGTATATAGTCCACCATGGCGCCGCCTTTTGAACAATGCTGAAACTAGTATATGGAATTCTGCATTTCTCTGAAAGGATGGTCATTAAAATGAAGGTTACTATCCTTTGGCTACTTTTTAATAGCGTGATGCATTACTCAAATACCTTTTTATTGTACTCTAACCAATCAAACCTGTTTTAATTGAGAAGAATGTATGCCTGTCGTCACCTTCCTTTCGCCGGGCGAACCCTTCCAAGCCTTTCTCCCTAATTTCAATAAAAAGTTCTGAAGTCATCAGCGGCGGGAAAGGTATTCCGTCCTTACAATCTGATCATCGATGTATATAGTCCACAATGCTGACACTACTATATGGAATTCTGTATTTTTCTGAAAGGAGTTTGCATCAAAAATACTGAACGTAATTATTATAATTTGTAATACTCATACTTACCTCTTCAACGCACTCATATATACCCCTCTAGAACCATCAAATCGAGTCTCATTCTGCCTGATTTCAGTTGTCCTAGACAAATATTACACAGGGCAAATAAATTATGGATCCTGTAATAGAAACTTGCCACAGAAAATTGCTGGTGCTGAAGTCAAGTTTTCACGACAAAATAAGAGCCATAGACGGGATCAGGTAATAATGTGGACAACTAGGTGGATGTTGACTGGATTTAGCCACGAGCGAGTATTTCTGCTATAAACTCATTAAATGTAGATGTCTTGGACAAATCTAATGAAACAGAAAAATTAATCGAATTTATAAAAAAAGAGATACAAATTATTGGACTCAAGTTACCTTTAATTTTCTTCTATTGACATCGTTCCAGAGTATCTTTATAATTATTTCGGTTGTGTCATTGCCGATTTGACGCTCATATTTGTAGACTGGTTATCGATGCACTAACAACCGTTGAGTGATAATCTAGCTCTATCTGCCAATTATCACTCCTTGATAACAAGCTACACATATAATGCGCTTTATTTCATTCCAAGACAATTCTTGATCCTATATCCTATAAAACTATTACCCTAAGTGACATTTGACTATCAGTGATGCTATTTAAATCCCTGTTTGTCAAATTAATGAAATTATTACTGATCGAGATCTTACATTCCCTAATCGCCTGTAGACACCGCTTAAGACACCGGAACATGGTCCACTAACCGCTGGCATAGTTTATTTTCCAGTTGATTAGAACCTATCATTCATCTTATCTCCATGTTTAGAACTATCCGCATAGCAAAAGATTCCTACAGGCATCTGAGGAATGCTCTCGCTTAAGCCTAAAACTTCGTACTTTAGAGTCTTAAAACTTTAGTCTTCCTAACAGATAATTCCGTTTATGCGAGTATCTGTCCGGTGCTCCAATAATGCTCTGGTGATAAGATTTGTGGCTCTGGTTGATCCATTTCTCTATAAGCTAGAGTCTATCTGTTGGTTGAAGAGTATCGTTTCCAATAACTTTGTAGATGATGTCCTCATCGGACCAATTATTTCTCTACAACCCATTCTTCGAAACCTTCTAATGTAAATTGTGTTTTTTTTTTCAAATAACTTGTTTCCTTACACTGAATTTTTCAAAATTACCAGAGGAAATTGGAAAAACGGTATGGCAATTTAACAAATTAAATTAAAAAAAATATTTAAAAGCAAAATAATAAAAAAAAACTAAATTTAAGAGACAAAATCAAATAAAAATTTCATCTTTAAAAACTAAAAATACGTTCTAAATGGCTAAAAGAACTGGAGCGCCAAAATTACAAGAAGATATACAAACCGATGAGGATTTAAAAACAGTTTTAGACCGACCAGGGCTATGGGGTTAGTATATCTTAACATTAGATTCTATATTCTACTGAATTCTTTCGATATTTCAGTTTTAGATATTTATTCCGATTGGTGTGGACCCTGCCTGGGTATGGTTAACAGTTTGAGGAAAATCAAAATGGAGATAGGAGGTGATCTCTTAAGTTTTGCTATTGTAAGACCAATTTTACTCCAAAAAAAAAAACTTGTAATTCTTTTTAATAAACTTCAAATTCCTTTTAGTGCAAGGCCGATACAATTTCAGTATTTTCAAGATTTCGTCGAAAAAGTGAACCCACATGGCTATTTGTAACGGTATAACATATTAGATCAACATCTAACTTGTTTTACTAAAAATTTGTCTTTTCTATTGTGATATTTCCACGATTTTAGAACAAAAAAGCGGTCAATATAATGTTTGGTACAAATGTACCAAATCTTATGTCCTTAATAGCCCAAGAACTACGTTTTCTAACATTGAAAACGCGTAATTATTACGAATTAGATGAGTATCAGCCCATAGAACAAGCACGCCGTAAAATTAAAGAAGATGCCATAAATGCGATCATCACGGCAGAACGAGAGGAAAAGGAGCGTATACGTATAGCATATTTAAATTTTGTTACCGATACGATTATGGAAAGTTTACCCGATATGGGTGTTACCATCTTTGGGCCCCAAGTAACGCGTGATATGCTGAAAAAATCTATACAGATAGCCGAACAAATGAAAATGCAATGCAAAGATAGAACACCCATTATAATTTCCATAAAGGATTTCGAAACTGTACACTATGCTTGTCCTAATCCCATTCCAGATGAGCTTTTGGAACAATTGGATGGTAAAGAATTGTTTGTTTGTTTCTGGAAAGTTTTGGGCACTGGACACGAAGTACCCAAGCTGTTGCATGAATTAGCTAATGAATTGCAAAGTGAGCGTAAACAAATGATTATGGAAGATGATATGCCCAAAGAGGTTACAGTACCACCAATTTTAGCACCTTTAGACCTTAAAATTGAAATAGAACTAGGCGGTATGTATATATACACCCGACATACAATATATTATTGCTGTTTTAATATCCAATATATTCTCATTTAGATGATGAAAGTTCTGAAAGTGACAGATCGGAAGATGACTTATCACAGGCATCATCCGGGCAATTGAGCCAAGAAGAACCGGACCGAGATGAACAGATTAAAGAAGAAAGCTTGGAAGGGGATGAGGAAGAGGCCGCTGAAGAACCTCTACCACTTAATCTTGATTTTGATATTGATCTAACTGAAGGAGCTGAAGAAGTGATTGAAGTTGACGAAGCACCAAAGAGGAGAATACGTATAAAGAAAATACGTATTCCACCTATGTGGGTAGCCGATAATCATCGTACTCATGCGGCTTTAATTTACAAATATTTCCGCAATCAAACAAATGCATTTTTACCACCCGATCCTGAACCTGAACCGCCCTATATCATTATGGCATTCGATTCTTATAAAAAGCGGGATTTGGTACTACACTGTGAACGGCATAAAGATCAGGTACCGATGTATGGTTTCTTTACAAGTGATGAACCTGAAGAGGCTAAATTTATAGCCAATTCATTGGAGAAATATAAACCGGAAACAACGTAAGTATACTTTAAACTCAGAGTACTCGGAACATGGGAGTTCTCTCGATGTCAAAATATCGGCGTGACAGTTAAATAACTGTTATATAATAGAGTTTTGGAAGCGATGTAAAGTAATTTTTTTTACTATCTTACAGAAATGACAAGATTGTTTTGAAAGTTAAAAAGGTTACGTCACATCATATGCTCGAACTTGTTACGTATGGACCTAGCTATGTGAGTCCAAATATAACCGTGGGCAAAGACGAGGTCTTGAAATTCTTCCCACCAACATATAAAACTGCTGATCAAGAAGCGGAAGAATTAGCCGAATTACAGAAGGCCGATAAAAAGGATAAGAAAACTACAAAAGGTACTCATACTCAAGCACCAGCAGCTACACCAGCACCTACCCCTGCACCTGCACCTGCACCCGCACCTACACCTCCACCACCTGAAGTTACGGAAGTTCCAGCAAACATCCAGCAGACTGAAAATCCTAATACTGCTGTTAATACAGAAGCACCCGCTGTTGCGGCTTAATGGAAAATGTTTCCAGTTTATTCGTGTATTCGTACGTGTGTTTTTCTTTAGCCATTACAATTTTGAAAATCTTATAAGTAGCAGTACTTATTTAGCTATCTTTAAAGGAGAAAATATTTTAATTTTTTTCCTTTGCATTGTTTTGAACAGCAAAAGAAAAAAATAAAATATTTTCTCTTTTAATCAAAATTTTTGTGAAAATTAATATAAAAAAAAGGAAAAGTTACTGAAAACTAATTTACAGAGTAAAATACACGGCTTCTTATTTATAAAAGTTCTTTTTTAAGCGCTTTCTATATTTAAATTTAATAAAGTGTATATGAGATATCATCGAAATTTCTTATTCATTGACCTATTAATGCTACTAAGTGTTTTAACAATGTTATCAAATGTCCGTAACGACTTTTCTAGGTCGAACGTATCCAAAATGTCAAATTTTTAATGCCTCAGGCTATCCTATAAATTTATTTAAACGTTTACATTAGGAACACCTAAGTCAAATAAATACAGAGTCCAGAGTGGATGGTAGGTTCCTGAATATACGGTCCAGACCTAACAGTTAACAGCTTGAATGAGACTGAATGTTCGCTGCTGGCTCACGGGTTATGCATATATAACTGCTTTCCGGAGACAGAATTTTATGCTCAACAGACCAGAACAAACTCTAGACTTGGAATAATAATTTCGAACGCATGGCATGGCAATACTATCGATTGTATTGTCCTCATTCTATATGGGCTATCCCTATGAAGTCTTATCCACATTTTCTTAAAAACAATTGAATTTCAATCGCCATCCCTATGGATAATCCCCTACCCAGTAGCTGATATGCACCTTGGTGTTTCCTCCGAGGATGCATTAATGCCCCACGCATTTCAAGAATGTTTTTTAATGATTCATTCTCACGGAATCTACAAGAGACAACCTGTCAAAAGATTCGTTATGAACCTCAGGAGGCTGCTGAATAGTCTGTAGCATGAATAAAACGCATTCAATTATCTCACACCCATTTGGTTTAAGAAAAGTCTTTGCTGCTCTATATCTTCTTCTTTGTTAAGTATAACTTCGACTATACAGGAACATTCTCTCATCGTCTTAAACTCATCGGCGTTCTCATTGACGCGAATTCACAATTGATCTGAGAATTGAATTTTCCCTAGCTAGCTGATTCAGCTTTTCCAGACAGTCCAATACTATAATCGATTTAACGTTATATGAGCCGAGCAATCGGATAGTGGTCTGATTTCCAGAAATTTGTGCTATGTACTGTACTTTCTACCTTCTATCCCAGTTGAATTGAGTATCTTTTTCGATTACACAGGTTTCTAATTGGAAGACACCCATGATAACCTATCTACATATCCTAGAGGAATACAATAGAACATAAAAATATCACCCATTGTCTGTAATACATTTCAGATGAATATTTGAGTATGACTGGAAAAACGTCATTTGGATCGGGTGATCTATTCGGTTCGAATCTATTTACTATGAATGATTATGATCATCGTAACAATCCTATTCACCAACTGTGAATAAAAAATTTGCCTCAGCAGAAGTTATGTCCTTATTTATATACACACAGTTTTTAAAATAAAACCGTGGTTTGGGGGGTCAATTCTGTTCACGTATTATCAGTGCGATGTATATATGATTATGCCAAAGGAGCCTTTGACAGTATATGTCAAAATCTTGATTATTCGTTGATGAATTCTATGGATTCGCAGTATGCTAACCACGATCCTGACCTCTTTATTTCCCTTTTTACCAGGCAACGTAAAAGTAATATAAGTTCAAATGACCTCTCCTTCTCTTCCTCTCAAACCGAAATAAATAAATTTCCCAGTCTAGGTTTTAAGTGAAATCTCTACTGCTTAGGGTATTCAATAAATAAAAAACAATTAATATTGGTTACTATAATATTAAAATATAAACAAACTGTATACCCTTGTTTTATGAAATGTTTAATCAATAAAATTTTCGACAATAAATTGTTTAGAAATTTTCGTTTAAAAAAGAAATTCAAAATTCTGTGTTAAATTATCAAAATTTTTGGCTAAAATCGTAAAAAAAAATTGCAAAACTTGCAAAAATTGCAAAACAAAATTTTAGGTGAAACAAAATTTAAAGTAAAATGGCTAAAAAAGGTGGAGTACAACAGCTGCAGGCTGATATACAAACTGATGAGGATTTTGAAAGATTTTTAGAACGTCCTGGATTGTTAGGTAATTTCTTAAATTATATTCTATTAATGATACTTTGGTATTAATCATCACATACATACATATTTCCAAACAGTGTTAGACGTATATTCGGAATGGTGTGGTCCTTGTTTGGGTATGGTTGGTAGTTTGAAGAAAATCAAATTGGAAGTGGGTGGTGATAATTTACAATTGGCAATAGTAAGTATTGAACTGTAAAAATAGATCATCTTTAGAACTTCAGAATTTATATGAAAATGTTATTCTAGTGTAAATCGGATCATATAACAGATTTAAAAAGATTTCGTCGTAAGAGTGAACCAACCTGGCTTTTTGTAACGGTAAGTTTGTAGCAGGTTTTTAAAAAAGAAATCCATTGTTTGTTCAGTAGGTTTCTTAAAGTGTTTATATTCCACTGGGCTAAGCCTTTCAATCAGCTACTTTCCTGGTAGTCCTAATTTCGAATATATTTTTGCTTTCATATCGCTAGTCGGCGAAGTTTAAAAAGATGAAGTTATACTAGAAATAGAATAGTACTTGCCGCAAAACATATACCACTCAAGGGTTACAAAAAGTACATGGTCATTGTGACGTTATTAGCAACAATGTTGCGAGTGAACCCACAAGATCAGAATCAGCTTTCAGAATACAGCCACCGGAGTGAAGTCGATGTAAAAAATAATGGATTTCTTTTTATCACACCTTATATTGAATTATTTTATAAAAAAAAAAAGAAAAATCATTCTTATAATTATGTAGGAAGGTAGAGCCATAAATTTAATGTTCGGTACCGATGTGCCACGTCTAACAAAGCTCATAACCTTGGAATTGGTGCGTCTTAAGGAAGGCATTAAATCTCGTCCCACATATGACATATCCGAATTACAACCTGAAGAGGTAGCCAGACGCAAGGTGAAAGAAGATGCTGAAGCCGAAGCATTGCGCATAGAGACAACTGAAAAAGAAATGAAGCGTATATCGTATTTAACTTTTGTTACCGACACTATAATGGAAACTCTAATCGATATTGGTGTAACAATGTTTGGTCCTCAGGTGAATCGTGATATGTTTAAGAAAATCAATGAACCAGCGGATGCTTTAAAGATCCAATGTAAAGATCGTAAAGTTGTTCAAGTTTTCAAATCGGATTTTGACGTTATAAACTTCAAGTGTCCCAATCCTTTGGACGATGAAGTTCTGGAACAACTAGATGGTAAAGAATTATTGTTTTGTTTTTGGAAATTACCCGTAGAAGGAGAAGAAGTGCCCATTGTATTAAAACAATACGCTTATGAATTAACGAAAACGGTCAAGGAACCAAAAGATGACTTTAATGAAGAGCGTGTCAAACCGGCTATAATTGCTCCCATCGATCTTAAAATTGAATACGAAATAGAAGGTATACTATCTTAATTATTATAATTAATTTCCAATAGGAAGAAATAAAAACCATATTCCCTTGTCTTTAATTCAAGACGACGAAGAATGCATAGAAGAAGAGCCTCCACCGTCACCTGTTAAAGAGGAGGCAGAAGAAAATGTCGAAATAGAAGTTGAAGAGGAGGGTGAAGAAGACGAAGAAGAGGATGCCGCAAAGGAATCGCCTATGATGGATATGCCTCCAATGGACTTAGATCTCGGCTTAGATATTGGTAACGCCGATGAAGAAATGGAGGAAGAAATAGAAGAGATTGTAGTCAAGGACGTGCCCAAAAAACGCACTTGTACTAAAAAAGTAACAATACCACCAATTTGGGTACCAAATAATCATCGTACCCATGCTGCTCTCATTTATAAATATTTCCACAATCAAACCACTGCTTTCCTGCCGCCGGATCCAGTGCCAGAACCACCACATGTGATAATGGCTTTTGATGTCTATAAAAAGAGAGATTTGATATCGCATGCCGATAGTCATAGGGACGATGTGCCCTTGTATGGTTTCTTTACAAGTGAGGATCCTGACGAGGCACAATTCATAGCGAATTCAGTAGCCAAATATAAGCCAGTAACACCGTAAGTCAATTTTTTCATTTCCGATAATTTAAATATTCTTTTAAAGTCATTTATTTGAAAGGTAATAGATTTCTTTTTACTATGCCTTATAATAATAAATTTTGTTTTCTATTTGTAGGAACGATAAACTCATATTGAAAGTAAATAAAGTAACTTCGAATACCATGCTTTCATTGGCTACCTACGGTCCAAGCTATGTTAGTCCGAATACAGTTGTAGGTCGTGAAGAAGCCAAACGTTTCTTCCCCGAAACTTATAAGACAGCTGAACAAGAAGCAGCTGAAGAAGCTGAGAGAGAAGCAGCGAAAGAAAAGGAAAAAGAAGAGCCAAGCGCAAAAGAAAAAAAGGGTAAGGGCGATAAAGGAAAGGCTACAACACCTACAACACCTTCAAAGCCGACAACACCTACAACTCCTACAACACCTGTTGAAGAAAGTACTGCCAATGCTGAAGCCAAACCTGAAGGAGAAACTGAAGCAAAACCGGAAGAAGCAGTACCAAAACCAGATGAAGCCGCAAAACCAGAGGAAGCACCAAAACCGGAAGAAGGACCAAAACCTGAAGAAACACCAAAACCTGAGGAAACACCAAAACCTCAGGAAGCACCTAAAGAAGAAGCAGCTGCGCCCACTGCATAGAGTTTAGGTATACATAATTATTTAATTATTATTCACATGTGTGTGTATAAAGATTTTTGTTGGTTTTTAATAAATTTTTTGGAACATTTGGTTTTATTTTATAGAAATATTTTTGTTTTTTACATGGAGAGTATCCGTTTTGTTATAAAATACTTTTCTTTTTTATAAATAACTTACAAGACTATAAACATTTTATATTTACAACTAGAAATCTAATAAAAAAAACGTGATTTGTTAAGCTATTTAACGTATTACGAAACTATAATCTAAAAGGAAACTAACAGTACATACATACATATGTATTATTATGAGGAGAATGTTAATAATTTTCTGTTTTGTTTTTATTTTAAAAATGCCGTACTTAATATAGTTTTATTATCAAGAGGCCTTCTTTGTAGGAAAACTGATAAAATCTAGAAAACTTTAATAATAATTCAGTTTTAAACAATTTGCCGGTAAACGGTCAATAATTTTAACAATAAATATAGTTTTGTATTACAATAAATATTTAATTTTTAACTTAAAACTCAATTTTACAAAAATTAATTTAAAGTAAATTTAAAATTCAGTATGAATTTGAATAATAGTTTATTGACAGAATGGATTTGGAATTTATTCGATGTGTTGCATACAGTGCAATACAAAAAATATTTAAATATAGGCCATAAACTTGGGGTGTAAAAAATATTGAAAAAAGATCACGGCAAAGTTATTTGTCTGCTACCACATTCAAATGCATAATTGCATGTATTACATTTGGTGGAGGAGACAATAAATTTCTGTTGTGTTTCTTGAGCCAAAAAGAAAATGAAGCCACTAATAAATGGCACAAGGATCTGCAAAACCCTATTTCTCTATAAAATTTTAAATAAATCAAGAAACAATCATAACATAATGCGAGCAATTACATTTTGTGGGAGAAACAAGACTTTTTTGTATGTTTCCTAAAGTCTAAAAATAAAACGAATAGTTTCTACAGTCTAAAAAAAATAAAGCGCCTATTAAATTATATGTCTGCTAAACCCTATTTATAATAAAACTGTAAATAAATTAATAAATTAATTTTGGAGCTGCATTGGAACTGAACGGGGGAATGTACAAAATTTGATTAAAAGAAGAATTCCCTAGAAAGTTTAGAACACTCCTAAAAAGAAATTTATAAGTATCTTTTGTAAACGCTTCTAAAAAGAACTTAATAATCATCTTTTGTAAACGTTTGTTTGCTATACTATATTAAAAAAGGTTTAATCTTCTGAAAATTTTTTCCAGCTTAAATTCAAAATTTTAATATTTTGAATGGCCCACATTTACACATTTTTTTACCGCACTGTACACATATTTTATTTTAGTTTTTTACAAAACCATATTGGGACATAATCTAGCACGATATAAAAATAATATTTACATTAATTAGCTATTCTAAGGCAAAGCTAAAGTATCCATCCCACTTATGTATATCGATAGCTTTAATGAAATACTATATTTTAATTTTAGTTTTAATATGCCTATACGTACAGTAATAAATTCGTCAAATACATTATAACAAATGTAAAATTAAAATTTTATACAAAAAAAGGAAAATCGCGGGTAATTTGAAATTGTAACATTTTGTAATTGCACAAATTAAATGAATATAATGCAACTAACAGTGCTTTTAACAATCAATTAATTGTCAATATGAGAATCTCTATTAAAGTAAACTATACGTAAGAAACCATTTTCATATCCCACAGCCACTAGATTCTTAGCATTTAAATTTAGATTATAACGTAAAGCATTTATACGTAAAAAAGGTATGAAATTCAAGGCAGGGCATCGTTTCTCATCTAAATAGGTCTTCTTCAGACTGTCTTTAAGCTAAAAATTTTATAAATATACAGGTTTATAGATATATGGAATATACATACGTAATATAAGTTGTAGTAAAAATAAATTCATTGTTTTTTAATTGACTTTTATGGACAGTATCTTACGACATTCTAGACCTAAACCCTCTTTATAAAGAAAACTCTAGTTACTAACAGAACTCCTGGACCAAATTATACTCAAAATATTGTATAAAATATACTGCTATGAATAACTAATATTAAACAGAATATAGACAAAACAGGACACCAAAGGCGGACCAATCGCCAAAACTCTTAACAGAGTATGTTTGGATAGATTTTGAAATCTGTTTGCTAGAAAATAAGACAACATGACCGGACCAAGTGAAATATTTTAAATGGATATTACGTTCTTTCAACTAAATCAATTCTCAGAATTCTTAATAAAGCAAGTTTTTTTACTAGGTTTATTCGTAACATTAAATTCATTACGTAACAGAGCCTTCATCTTTTCATAATATAACAGAACTTTGTAAACTGTGTTAATTACGTCTATGCTAATGATTTTAAAATATATATTCGTACACATAAAAAACTTATTTTTGATTTGTTACTGCAGACAGAGCTTTTGAACCTCTTACTTCTTGATATTCTTAACCGAATTCTCAAATATAAAGATTGCAGTAATACTTAGATTTATTTTGTAATATTTGATCCCTGGGTTAAATATTAAATATGATATCACAAGGGGTTTAGATGCTGTACCTAACCTATCCTAACCTATACATTTAATTTTAGTGAAAAATAATGAATTTCCTTTAGCTACGACTTATATAATAGAAAAATATAAAATATATGTCTTACCTTTAAAAATGGTTTAAATATCAGACCATAGTTTTCCCTTTCTTCGTACATTTTCCAATTACACATAACTTTTTCATCAATGTTTTTGGCAATCCCTTTTCGTAATTCAGTTAATGGTTCACCATTTAACTGCTTTATATCCATGGCACAAAGTATACGTCGTTCGTAAAGTGGTTTACCCAACGGTACTTCATAGTGCAATTCTTTAGGATTTAAAAATATTAAATCGCCATTTTCTACAGATGCAGCACACATATTGGTGACAGGAGAGTAATGAATTTGAGTTACACCCGCTGCCATTAAATCTAATTTGTTGGTAGTAAACATAACATTCGTTGGATTTACTGCGATTACACAACGGCCATCTAAAAAAGAAGAATCGAATTTGAAATTTATAAAGCTTTAGAGAGACATAATACTGCTTACTGTTGGGCATCGCATCACAGTAACTGTATAATATAGTTTCCCATAGCTGGCACCAGTCCACTGATAATATAATATTTTTTGCACAATCATCTTTCATAACTATCGGCTGTGTTAAATATTTGATATCGTATATAACAAATTTACGGCTCAAACCAGTTGCCGCTAACCATCTAGGTCCATTTGTGTCATAATGTAAGGCAATAGCTAAACAAAATACATTACAAATTTAAGCAAAGCTTTTGTAGGTATTCATATGAAAAATGACTTACATTTCACACTCTTTTCTCCCAAATAAAAGTAATTTATAGGCAGAAAACTAATAAGATCTTCCTCAAGATAACGATTAAGATTATCTTCATTATCATTTGTGATATCCCATATACCAATAAAGCCATTGGAAAAGCTTGCAAAGATATGCTTATGGCCAGAGAACTGAAAAAAGAAACAATTTACAATTCTATTTAAGTAACCAGCATGTTTTAGGTCCCGTAACAAACCTCAGACCAACATATTTGTAAGCATTGGGTTTTTAAAAGTGTATGCTGATCCATTTGCTCATTCTTTTCCATGTCCAAACTTAAGGCAAAGCTCGGTTTAATATCAATAAAAATTATGTTATTGTCACTGACATTATTTTCCATTGCAGTTGCGTTGGCATCTTCAACACTAATGGGTAAAGCATATACTTTCATAGAAGACTTAATCGTAGCAACAGCAACTAAACCCAAACGATTTTTGTTTGCATCATAACCACCACTAGGCAAAAAAGCTACATTATGTACTGGACCATCGTTTACTATGAAGCCATATTGTATTTGAAGTTTTGTAATTCGATTATTTTGCACAACTTTTAATATTAATAAGACGTTTTTGTGATGTTTAGGATTAAGGAATTTCGTAAATTTATCGCGGCGATAAGATACCAACAGGTATTGTTCTTCAACATCATTAGGCAAAGGTAACCAACAACAAAACTTTATAGGTGCACCCAAATAGAAAAAAGTATCCACTGAAATATTTAACATTAAATAAAGTTTAAACATACAATTAAAGATCGAATACTGTAAATACAATGCATACTTTTATTATTTATGCTTTCAAATCTATTCAATTCCGACCATTCGATATTGGATTCCGGCTCTCCCAGCGAAGGTTTTAAAGTAGCTTTCGTGGCTATATTGAATTTCATAGATTTTACATTTGAAGGCAAATATTTAAGGTAATTGGTACGATCTTTTACAGAAAAATCTGAGTTAAATTCAGCAAAAAGTGTTTCGGTGGCATGATTAAGTTTTAGGCTGAAATATGAAAAATGAAACAATCAAACAATATTTATAACATACTCTAATTTTCTAATGCTTACAAGTTTTTCCATTTTTTCAATATTTCACCATTTAGATCTATATAGCGACCATCAAAAACTAATGTCAAATAAGCAAAAATTATTAAAAGTTTAACTCAAACAAAAAAATTCATCAATTACCTCTTTTACGTAGAAACGTTGAAGTATTTGCTGGATTTGCTGTTCTATTATATAATTTTTTACTTTTGCGCGCCTTTTGTGCATCTTCTTCATCATCTTCTAATTCGTCATCTTCAGTTAAATCTTCATCAGCAGAAACATCAGTACCATCCATAGAGTTATCATACTCTTCCGAAGAGACTTCAGCATCAGTCTTCGCTTCATAATCCGATTCATTGGCATTTTGATGAGTTTTAATAACATGTTCAATGGCTTCCTTTTCGGTCTTAAATATACGTTTTCGACAAGGCCTACAAACGTAACCCGTCTTTATATATTTACATGAAGATAAATGATTTGTTAATTCTTTCAAGTCTGTGCTGGTAAATTTGCACATTTTTTTAGGACAGGAACCTTTACCACACTTTTTAATCTCTGCTGACCACTTTTTCTTAAAATCGTTAGCTAATAATGGTGGCACATATCGTATGCGATCTTTGGGCTGAAGTTCAGTTTTTGTCTTATCACCCAATTCTAACTCCTTTTCTATTACTTTTAATTTATTTTCAGCTTTTATGGTAGAATGACGCTTAACTCTTCCAGTATTTCCAAATACTTCTTCAGTATGTTCTGAAGCTTGATCTTTTGACTCTAACTTGTATCGCATATGACAACTGCGCATATGTATGGACAAAGAGCTTTGGGCATAATCTCGTTTACAGTACTCACAATTAACACGTACTTGTTGCATTCCACAAGTTTCGATATGCATTAGTAAACCAGCGCCTGAACGATATGTTTTATTGCACATACGACAATTGAGACCTTCAGGTGCTGTTTCTTTTATATACACATTCATACCCAGCAAAATAGCATATCGGCTTTCGATGTTCTGTAACAAATATATATTTAACATCTTTTTGTTTTCCAATATACATGGTCCTTCAAGTTCGAGTTTATATTCAAATAGATTTAAGCACTAAAAATGCCATAAATTTCAATTTAAAAAGGAACTACAAACTTGAAAGACCCTTATATGTCAAAAAATTTTGAGGAACTTACCATTTTCTCTTCTCCAACTTTCCAGCCTATGCCATAGTGTTCCGATAAATGGGATGACCATTTGGAGGGGTGCATACGTTGCAAACATAGGCCACATTGTACTGCACCCTTACCAGGTTCACTTACCGTTAGTATTTCATCAGTCTCGTATTGTTCTCTTTTGGTTATTAATAATAGACGTGGATTAAAATTACAAGCTGGATTACGTTTTTTGCCTCTCGTTCCTGTTTTTGGAGTTTCCGTCTGATTTATTTCATTAACGTCTGTTACAGCAGGCTTAACATTATTCTCGGTGTTGTCATTGCTATCGGAATCTTGAATTTTCAATTTGTTCTTTGATCTGCTCTTTTTATTTGAACGTGATTGTTCAACATGGAGTGGCGTAGGTAACGACGAAGTCGACGGGTTATGAATTGAATTCTCTTCTAATAAGGCGAGTGCTATGCTTTCCTTAGGCAATTCAGAAAGCTTAGCTCTTTTGGAGACAAGTGGCGTTTGTAAAGTAACACTTTTCTTACTCTTTTTCAGCAACGGTGAGCCCACAGTTTCATTTTCAGATTTTTCTAAATGTGTAGATGAAACAACATCTTGTTTCGGTGATTCACTTTGTACTCTCGAATGCTTAGATTTTTTTGAAGCAGGTGTAGTAACTTCTGTTTCAATAGGGCTCTTTTTATTCTTTCTTGATTTTTTATCCAAGTAAGGCGAAGAGTTTTGAGCAGCATTATCTTTGTTTTCAATACATTTATTTGCTGGTTCTTCCTCCATTATATTGCTATCAATCCCCGTTGTAGTTGAATTTGCATTTAAGTTGACTGTTTCCTGAATTTGAGTTTCATGTGGGGGTTTTTCATTTTTCGTGTCGTCTGTGTTCGGCTTTTTCTTGCTTTTTTTTGATTTTTTACTTTTTAGGCAATTATTATCATGATCAGAATCAGTTGACTTTACACTCTTATCTAACATTTCTCTTTTCTTATTTTCTTTACAATTTTCGGTAACAGTATCATCTGCCTTAACAGGTTCTATGGAGCTTGGTGGAATTCTTAATGGATTCGTTTTATTACTGTCAGTTGTATTTCCCTTCAAATCAATGCCAGCATCCATTTTAGTTACTATTTCTTTAGACTTATGACGTCTGGAACTTGTTCCTCCATTAAGATCAGAGTCAATACCAAATTGTTTTTCCATATCACTATCCGTATTAATGATTTTATTTTTTTTAGCCGCCTTATCTTTAGATTTTAATCTCCTAGATATTCTTTCATCATGACAATCTGAATCGGTTCCAGAATGACTAGCTTTGATGGTTGGACTTAATTGTTTTCTTCTATCTGTTTCTGTTTTAAGAGAACTATCACTTGAAAGTCTCGTATGAACGCGTTTAGTTACGTTTTCATTATTACAATCACCATCAGTACAGGAATTCTTTGATTTTGTATAAAATTTTTGCGGTTCAATAAATTTATGTTCTAATTGTTTATCACATGGCTTATCAACTAATTTTATTCTCTTACTCGCTAATAGATTTTTATCACTATCAATCACATTTTGTATGCCACGTTTAGGTCTCTTACTGTTTAAAATATTCTCAATTTCCTCCTCTTCATCATCAGCTGGTGAAGTGTCATCAGTTATATCAGTCTCCTCGTTAACACTTACACTAAAATCTAAACGTTTTTTTAATGGACCACCTAGACGTTTAACAGGCGATGATATTGGATCATTATGGGCTTCTACTTCGTTTAGCGTTGGTGATATTGCTTTGCCTGTGGTCAACCAATTCTTTAAAGTGCCACCTTTTGTTTTCGCCAATGAAATGTTTTCCACGTTATGTTTGTTTGAAACATTGAGTGTTGTTTTTATTGAATTATCTTCCTCAAACCCTAAGAATTCATTGGTTTCGCCACAATCATTCACACAATCAAAATGGTGGGTATCATCGTCTTCAGAATCCGAATTGCTATAAGAATTTTGAGACTTTTTAATATCCTCTAAAGTTTTACGTAACTTTTTCCGCTGTCTATTCGAACTTGTGCTTTTTTCATCATGACTACTACTAAATTGGCAAGATTCTTCGCTTATTAAGGGTTTCGGTGTTACAACCACAGCTGTTTTAATTTTGATTACATCAGGCAAAGGTGTCAATGTGTTATTCGTTTCAGAATATAAAGTTTGAGATTGAGAATAAAATCGTGTCCGCTTCACTGTTGGTGAAGACAGGCTTGATAATTCAATGTCTAAAGGTTTAGAATATAAACGTGTTCTTCTAGTCGAAGCATTAGATAGTGGTGATATACCCAAGTAAGCAGCGCTTCTTGTTTTTATTAAAGGTGTCTCAGGTAAACATGTACTTTTTTCTTTGCCATTATTAGATGGTGTGTTTATATTTTCACAAGATTTTGCTGGTTTAACTTGCTCAATTTCAGCATTTACTGGCAAAAATTCTAGATCATCATCACTAGTTAACTGCTTTGTGGAATGTTGATTTCTATCGTTTACAATAATAGACGGAGTTATTGTTTCCTTTGTTGTACTTGTGATCAATGAGCCTCCGCCATTATCACTGTCGTGTATTGAATTTACCTCTAGTGCTGTACAAGGTTCTTTTGATGTAGACATATTCGCAATATGTGGCGATTGTTGTATTGGTTGCTGATTAGTTTCCTTAGAACTTTCTTCATTTTCTTTTTGGCTGTCTTTTTCGGTAGCCTTTATTTGTTGCAGAAGATTCTGAATACCTTTGGGTTGGCTTTCAGGTTTCTTTCGGCAAGTTTCCGAAGAACTTTTTTTAAACGGTATGACTGGTGGCTTTCCTTGAAGCATTGGTGGCGAATATTTTACGATATCAATAAGTGAAACTTTCGGTTGCCGCACATCTTCTAAAAGATGTGTCGATATATCTTTATCTTCTTCCGGTGCAGAAGTAACATTTGGTTTTATCAATGGAGATGAGGTTTCTTCTGTTTCCTTAGTAATCTTAGTTTGACAATCGGCAACTTGCTGTAAAGTAACATTCTCTAGCTCCTTTATTGTATTACTATTACTAATGCTTTCTAAAATATTTACTTCTAAATGCTTAGAAATTTCCTTTGGTAAACTCATTGGGGTATCTTTTTGTTCAATTATTTGATTGATTTGCATCTCAACGTTTACATCAACAACTTTTTCATCTTCCTGATTTTGTTTAAGATTTATAGCATCTTCACTATAGTTTTCCACAGATTCCAAAATTGCATCATCACTTTTAGATTCACTAGTGCTTAAAGTAGGGTTTGAATGGAATTTATTTTTAGATAATTCATTGATCATTTTAGCAGATTCATTTTGATCTACTCTACTTATCTCCTTTGGCTCATTTGTAACAGAAATTTCTGACAAATTTTCAGCACTTACAGTTGGCTGACTTTCTTTATTTGATTTTACATCATTTGCTTTTTGGCCTATGGTTTTATTTGTACTCACTCCAGCTTTATTACGCTGTACCAAATTAATTTTACCTTTCTTAAAACGTGATATGCGTTTGGCAGGTATCGAACTCGCGTTTGATGTAGAATTTTCATTAGTTTTAGAGGTTTCACTTATTTGATCACATTTCTTTGTATTGGGCATTGAGCCCATCTCATCTTCTATCATTTTAGCTGGTTCCGAAACTTGTTTACAAGCTATATTAACTGAAGGTATTACGGAAGGAGACTTTGTTTTTTCTAATTCCAATGTTACTTCAGGTGGTGGTGGATCTTGTAAGGTTTGTTGTTCCCGTTCATTATTCAAAACGGTTAAACTATCATTTGTTTCAACTTCTCTTGATGATTCTTTAAAGCTTTCAGCATAATGTACCGATACACTCGAGGGTTTCGTCGAACTGGTCTCACTGACATCCTTTATAAATTCTATTTGAGTATCAGATTTCTTATTTACATATTCTACTGTTCCCTCCATAGGTATTGTTTCAATAGCAGCCGTACTCGTCGTATTATGTTCTGTAGGCACTTCATTAGCAATTGACGAATTTAAATTGTTTAAAGGCAATGATTCTAATGAAATTTGCGAAGATTCAGTAATATTGATGGAATTTTCTGCAAAGTTCATAGGCTTATGCTGTGCTTTATCGCTATATTGCGACAAGTTTTTGGTTTTTTCAATCTCAAGATGCAAAATATTTGTATTACGAACAGTTTCAGTTGCATTACTTTCAGATTGTAAAGTATTATCCATGATTAAATCATCGTTATCACTCGTTAATATAGTCTCCGGTCCATTTGAACTTTCGATAACAATTGTGCTCAATTGTTGTGGATTTAAGGTAGTTATACTGTCCTCAGGTACATTTATTATATTACCAATGTTAGTTGAGGATGATAAAGAAGATTCCTTTACAATAGGTTCCGTAAAAAGTTGTTTTTTACTGTTTCTGTGTTGTGTATCAATGCGCAATGGCGATAAATTCATTGCAAAAGAAGCGTTCAAATTAAGTTCTTCGGGAGATAATTCTAAACTAGTATCTTCCGTTATGGGATTTGTTTCGTTCAAGGATGCTATAAAATCTACTGCTGAGAAACAATCTTCCATTTGGGCTGGTTCATCAACAATCTCCACTGCTGGCTTACGATAACAAACAGAACTTCTGTTCAATGTTGACTGATCATTAATATTATTTGTTGTATTGGTACTACCAATTAAAGAACTTTGATCAAAACAGTTTGTTGTGATGTTACTAAAGCCATCATTTGATTTGGGTTCTTCCTTTACAATCACTACAAACTGATTGTTTTCGCTACGTTCAGGCTCATGTTCATTTTCTTTTGTTTCTTTTGATGGCGGGTTTTCAACAGGTTCTGTGTTTTGATTACAGGCAATTGGTGTTGTATTAACAATACGTTTACAACTGTATTGTTTTGGGAATGGTAGATAATTATGATCATTTTGATAAGGATCTGTATTTAATTGCATATTATTATTGCCTGCTAATGAATTTACCAAGCTAGTATTGCTATCGGCTGCAGGATTTACTATAAAATTCCCATAGTTTTGCGTATGATTTGTATTTATAAGGGAGTTATTAATATCCCCTTTAGAATTAAATGCGGTTATATTGGGCTGTTTGTTTTGCTCTACTGGCACCGTTGCATTTGGCTTAGCAACACCGGTTCTTTGGGCAATTTGCTTAGCCAAATTTGCTAATTGATCCGGTGGTAATTTAAGTTTATGAGCATTAATTATAATCTTTTTATTTTGTTTTGTCGATATAACCACTCTATTAGTTGAAGGTTTATTATTTACACCTTTCGTTTCTTTAGCAATATTAGTTTGTGTTGATTCCTCTGCTGGCAATGGAGGTGAGTTTGTGGAATACTCATCGGATTTTTCCTGTTTTATTACCACTTCGGGTATAGGTTTGTGAGGTGTGGCAAAACGTGGTGGACCTACTTTTGAAGTTGATAAACGTAATTCTGTTAAATCTATCATTTCGTCTTGTGATAGAACTTTATTTTCCAATACAATTAAGCAATTTGTACTGTTAGAACCCGAACCATTGCCATATCCAGTTGTTGAAGCTGCAGAAAACTGTGTATTAAATCCATCGCCAATTAAGGTTGATTGGGGTAATATTGCTGGCGTACCATAGTTCGGGGGCATAAAGTGAGTTTGAGTACAATCCTTCATTTGGTTATGGGCACTATAAAAGGCAGCATTAGATAAGGTGTAAGGCTTTTTAAAAGAGTCTATGGCAGGCAATGGGGTTTCTTGTGGTACATTCGCTGAAGGAAAGTGTATTTTCAAAGGAGACATTTCAGGGAAATCGATTTTTTGCTTTTCATAATGTTCAGTCTCTTTATTGACTGCTACATAGTTGTTTGTTGGTTTACTGATTTGCTCCTGATTATTGCTATTTTGTAAACTAGCCTTTGGTATGGTACACATTTCACTATTCAAAGATTTCTTGTAGCTACGCTGTTGCGGTTGTGGTACAATTTTCTGGGTTTCTGTTTCACTTTGGAAATTTATTTTTCGAGCAATATCTTTAGGCGACTTTAAAGGTGTTTTTGTTTTGGCCAGTTTAATAACTTTGGCAGGCGTAGCAACATCTTCAGGGTCTTTTAATTTAATAAAACCTTTCGGTTGTGTTACAACTTTATCAGCAATAGTTAATAATTCTTTACGATGAACTTGCGCATTATTTTGGACTTGTAATGCCGTTGTTTCTGTTGGTGGCTTCAGACGTTTGTAGAATTTTACATTAGCATCGTTTGTGGTTGTGGTTTTCTTTTGTAATAATTTCTTGTTTAGCAAATTTTTAACGTGCATTAGCCGTTGTTGCGAATTCAAACCCTCCAATTTCTTTAATTCCATTTCTGTAGGAGCTTCGGGGCCGGTTATTGTTATCTTGGGTGGTATTATAGTTTTAGTTGTTACCGGTGATTTAACTAAAGTAACAAAAAGAAATAAAAAATATGAATTCAAGAATAAAATAAAGAGTACAGTAGGGCGCGAACCTAGGTCTCAAGAATAATAACAGCAACCTGCAATTACCGGTCCCCTTTGCGCATAAAGCTATAACTCTACCAACCAGAAACACATTAAATGTTCAACTTAAGAAAACAGTTTATTTTAAGAAATAAAACCAATAATGAAACAAGGGTTTCTTTCTTCTCTTCGAACGCAAATTTCAAATAGCACTCCCCTAAAATAGCAAGTGTAAAATTTATCTCATGTACCAAATTTATTTAATGGAACCCCTCCGACGGGGACTCAATTTTACAAGTCTTAATAGCGATATATATATACCTCGACCAAGTTTTGATCTCAGGACTTCCATTAAATACGAAAGAATGGTAACAAGCGCCTCAACGCCTTGGGCTAAATGACACAAATTTTTGGGGTGCTTAAAGCAAATTTTAAACAAAGGTACTTTTTTTATAATTGTTTAGTGTAGCCAACAATTAAAAAATATTTAATTACAATACGTTATTACTATTGGAAACATTAATTAAATGCATAATTATGCATTAAATTAAATTAATTTATTAAAACATATTTAAATGCTGTCAATTGCCTAGACAATCACATCAGCCTACGACTTTAAAATTTCTATTTAATATGCAATTGGTTTCCCTTATTTGATATGAAAGTTTTGATTAATTCTGTACTATTTTATACACAGTCATAAAGGGGACTTAACAAAAGTCAGATAGCGAATGAAGTGAATGGTATTTATGTTTATCAGGCGCTATTTTGCTTTCGTCTTTTCCGTTCTGGCTATTTTGTTGTAAAAGATACACCAATTTTGTGTGTTACAATATGAAGAAATTTCAGTTAGATTATCCAGCTTAAATCTGAGGTTAGTAACCGATCTTTTGACAGGACTCTGAACTTTCCAAATACACTTATGCAGTACGGGAATCGTCTCGAACTTCTGAGGATTAATGCATTGCAGGAGTAAACTTTCTTGCTTACTAAATTGGTCATTACAACGTTTTAGTCAGTATTACGACCTAGCTTCTAACACTGCCCACACTGCGTATGTAAATTTTATCCATGAGTGAGGGAACCCAAATTTCAAAGTTGACTCCGAACGAAAAATGTTTACGAAGCCTTTTACGACAATTTTATTCAGTCCCAACGTTTTTGCTAGTAAGCTGGTGAGAAGTTGCCTAAGAAATATTGTTTCTTATATATTATACATCAGTCACGAGCCCGAGTCTAATTAGTCAACATACTCTTTACTATACGACAACGAGATATAGGAATCTATATAGATTGAGGGCAGTACAATAAATTGCATGGTAGAAGTAGTATTGCATCGCTTCACTAGTTCTGTTGATTGTTCCCAAACTAAACTTTATGAAACATTGGCTGTAAGTCAATGCAAACGTTATTCACGTTTAGAAAGCTAAGAATTTATACGAGAGGTAAATAATAGAAAAAATTTCAAAGGATCAACTAGATGTCAATAAAAACCGTAAATGGTATTCTAACCAAGGTAAATAAAGTCCATATTTTCCTTCTAAAAGTATATGTAATACATTCTAAATAGTCCAATACGAATCCATAAGACCGGAACCTCTTGAATAAAAGAAATTCGTATAAAACTAATAAGGGTAAACACCATTGACCTTAGACAACAACTTGTTTGGCTGTGTAACGAAATACGAAGTTAACTCCTATACAACAACATTAGACTTTAATAACATTAAATAATTGTTAATTCGCATATTAAATGAAAATTTAAAAAATTAAGTGAAAATTTAAAAAATTATAGAAAAAGAAAGAACGACCAGTATTTATCAACAATATATATGGAAAGAAAATAAAGTAGTAAAGGTTGGTAAAGCCTTTGTTAGAGTTTGAACTCGTATCGTTACTTTGCAAAACGAACACACTAGCCACTAAACCAGGAACATGACATTGTTAATTGATGTTAATTTCTAACATAACAATACAGAAATAAAGAAAATGTACTAAAAACAGACCCAAGCAAAACTTTAAAATTTGTTTATTATTTATTTTGTTTGAATATTGTTTACCTATAGTGGATGATTGCGATTGTTGTGGTTGTTGTTGTTGGGCAATCGCAACTGGTGAAGCTATAATAGTTTTTGGGGAAGCTACTGCTGTTATTGCTGAAGATGCGCCTGTTGTACTGGACGCTGTTATTATATTCTGGTTAATGTTGGAAACCGTTTGGGTAGGCTTTCTGCCGGATACAGCCATTTGGGTTGATTTTTTTTGCTTACTTATAGCTGCTGCTATTTCACGATTGAACCCCAACTGTTGCAGTTTTTTCGGATCTATTGGTGTTATTTTACGTATAACCCGTTTAATTGGAACATTTGGACTTGGTGGTGTAGGAGATAAATAGTTCATTTTTGGTATTGGTGCTATCGTCGCAGTGGAAGTTCGCAATACTGAACTTTCAGTTGTGACGACATTAGATGTCATATTCACACAAGACGTTGCATCAGTCGACGACGCTCCTCCACCACTACCAACGTATTGACTAGCTGACGTTATAGGATTCATATTTAATGATATACAAACTTATGTTTTTCCTTTAAATTTTATTTATATCATAAGAACAATTATAATTTCTTAACATTTTCACAAGATTTTCTCTTATTTCAACATCTACATTTTTCATATTTTTTTTGCTATAATCATGCATGCACAGGCAGGCAGACACTATTAGACGTCATTGAGACGCATGGCTTTTTTCAATGAATTTTAATTTATTTGCTTTAATTTTTTTATGGAAATTTTTTATAACTTTTATTTGCACTAAAAAATATACACTTTATTAGCACTTTTCACTTTAAATAATTATAATCTGTAAGCAAAATATTGCAATTTTTCTTGTACAATCACACCTCGTTTCAATACTTCAATAGATTTTTGCTAAAGAATTTATTTTTAGTCACATTTTGACAGCTACTCGCATTAACAGTGTGGTCTATGTCAAATTTTATTTTTTTTTAAAGAAAACTAACGATTTTTTTGTTAAAATTTTTATTACAGGGTGTAATAAATTGTCAAATTAATCTAAAAATAGTAACATCATACAACAACAACTCTGTTTATCATTTATATGTTAAAAATTTTGTTATAATTCACACATTCTTTTTTGTTTCCGGTTGGTTTAAATAATTTTAAGAGTTAGTTTCTTTTAACGAAGGTTTTTATGGCGCGTGGGTTTGTGTTTGTGTGGGTTGTGGGTGGGGCGTTCATTATATTGTTGCTTTCTATCCTATAGAGATTATTCGACTTGTTTGTTAGGGAAGGAGGGCTGGTAAACAGTGTTGGTTAATTTTGTACTACTCAAACATGGGATTTTATAGGATGACTTATCAGTCAAGTACGGACGGACGGGGCCGCTCGCAGAACCCGGGTTGACAATTTTTTGTTGTGGTTAGTTTCATCGGCGCGGGAGTTTCGCCAGTGTGGTAAATAAAATTTAAATTCACCACAATACAGTTACTCCAAAATTGTCATAACATTGCCCACATACCAACTGTGTGTTTGTCTGAACTAAAGAGTATAAATCCCGATTAGTGGAGTCACAAACACTGATTAAAAGAAGTACACTCACTCAGCAGACGTAGTGTTGCATTGGGTTAGTAAATCATTACCTACGATGCTGAAAGACGACGTTAGTAATTTATAACAACTTTGTACTATAATTTTTAAGTAATTGGTTCAACCTTAACCAACAGTGCGTCACTATTATAAACATATTTTATTTATTTCTGGATTCCATCAATTTTTGTGAAGTTTTTAAGGTATATCTTCGCGATCAGTATTTAATTGTTTATTAATAATTCTTTTTAACTAACATAGGTCACATAATAAGCAATGGATTTTCAAAATCGAGCCGGTGGTAAGACCGGTAGCGGTGGTGTGGCCTCTTGGTCGGAAACAAATCGTGACCGCAAGGAACGTTTACGTCAGTTGGCTTTAGAAACTATAGATCTTAATAAAGATCCATATTTTATGAAAAACCATTTGGGTTCTTATGAATGTAAACTCTGTCTAACACTGCACAATAATGAGGGCTCTTATTTGGCTCATACGCAGGGTAAGAAACATCAAGAAAATTTGGCTAGGCGTGCTGCTAAGGAAGCCAAAGAGGCACCTTCAATGATGGCACCAGAAAAACCTCGTGTTGAGCCAAAGAAATTCGTTAAAATCGGTCGTCCCGGTTACAGAGTAACAAAACAACGTGATCCCAACAATGGCCAACAATCTTTACTATTTCAAATTGATTATCCTGAAATAACTGAAGGAGTTATACCACGCCACCGTTTTATGTCGGCTTATGAACAAAAAATTGAACCACCAGACCGTAAATGGCAATATTTACTCTTTGCTGCTGAACCTTATGAAACAATTGGTTTCAAGGTACCTTCACGGGAAGTTGAAAAGACCGAAGGAAAATTTTGGACACATTGGAATCGTGATACGAAACAATTCTTTTTACAATTTTCATTTAAATTGGAACCAAAAATTTTACCTCCTCCACCACCAAATCTACATCGTGCTTTGGGACCGCCGGGCGGCTTTCCAATACCTGGTCCTCCACGTCATATATTTAACGGTGTACCGCCACCACCACCAATGGGAGTATTGCCAGTGCCACCTCCGCCTATGTGAGAAGAGGCCAATTCCGTTCCCCAAGAACAGGGGAATGGAAACAATAACTAGGATAATATCCATTTATTCTAAATACTTTTAATTTTTAAAAATAAATCACTTACCTCTGAAATGAGTTTTTGTATTTGCCAGAGTGTCTGGCGGAATAATTTTAATGTATAATTAATTCCATAAAACAGGAAATAAAAATCATATGAAAACTACATTAGTTTTATTAGAATAAATATGGTAAAAAAGGTTCTGAATATTTCCATATCCTATAAATATGAATAAATGAATGAATAAAAACAATTAAGGAAAAAGGCTACGGCTATAAATTTACCTTAAAAAGGCTTCTGGTTGTAAATTCCTCGTTAGTCAATTTTTATTAGTATGGACGTATTATCAGACTAATTCAAATGCAACATATCTTAATAAACGGGCACTAAGCGAGGCTAATAGAAGACCACTTATTGTTTAGTCGACCTATATTTTATGATTAATTCCATTACAAACCTCAAAAGTGCTCCAATATTGGCACAGAAGCATAGTAACATACTATGGGAACCATTAAGAAGGAGTTTATTAGCACCAGACACCATTGTAAACTTTTCTTAGGTTAATTACCGTCTATACAGTGCTATTCATGTTG